>JAOTQE010087576.1:2500-27335 GCA_025631205.1 Nesometra sesokonis
TTAACGATGATGATCATCATCAACAGTATCATCATCATCGGCATCATCGTCGTCACCATCCTCATCATCATCACCATTTATCATCATCATCATCATCATTATCGACATCATTTTTATCATCATCATCATCATCATCACAATCATCATTTATGATGATGATGATGATAATCACATCATCATCACCATTTATCATCATCATCACCAGCATCATCATCATCATCATTATCATCATCATCATCATCATCATCATCGTCGTCGTCGTATAATCATCATCCCATCATCATCATCATCAACATCATCATCATCATTATCATTATCATCATCAACATCATCAACATACTCATCGTCGTCATAATCATAATCATCATCATAACCATCGTCATCATCATCATCATCATCATCATTATCATCATCATCATAATCATCATCATCGTCATCATCATCATCATCATCATCATCTTCATCATCATCACCATCATCATCATCGTTACATTGTCCTCATCCATAATAGCCTTGTTTTACTCTGGAAAATTCTGCATACAGCAGTTGTAAGGATGAAAATTATTATGATTATGATTATGCTAAAATGCATGTATATTTGCTTAATTACCCTAAATCCTGCGGCTAAATCTCTGGTAGCTGTGTACTTTTCCTGTTCGACATCAAGTCTCAACCATAGTCCATTCTCACTACCGCTACCACTCACTTGCAAACTCGGCTTACTTGCATTCACTACGGAATTAAACGTATAACAGATCCCAGCGTTCGTCACTACCTCGGTGAAGTTCTCATATGAACAGGGATATTCTGACAACCAGAGACAGTCATTTACCATGTCTTTGATATCGTGTGAAAAACGACGAATTTCTGTCAGAAAATCTGTTGATCCTACTGTCCTTCTAAGCCTGGAAGTTTTATTTCCAACAGCCGAATGAGACTGGATGGAAGTTATTAGCGGAGAGTCCTCCAGCGCGTCTTTGGTCACCACATTGATGTTGCAGATAGTGACGGCGGGAAATTCAAGAGAAGCTGACTCCTTATGCGTAATCACAGTGGTGGTTTCACCACTAGCAAAGCGCACGAAGAGTTCAATAAACGATCCTGTAAGACAACCTACGAGTAACATAATCACAAAGCCCCACATTAACCTAGAAAAAAAAAACACAAATCAATCAATAATAATAATTGTTACAAATCATCCAATTCGTTGGCAGTTAGCGTCAAAGAATTGTCAATACAAACCACGTATAATTATATCGGCATATATATTTTATGAAAGATAATATAAAGTAGATCGACATTATTTAATAATTAATTTAGTAAAATTATCACCATCACGACAATTGTATTCCATACTGTCAGACAGTAATGTGTGTTGCATTGTAAATAATAGAAATAATGCATTTGGACGTTCAATTACATATAATAATGTTTACAATTAATATAAATTAATACAAGTTTGTCATTATAATTGTTCACCCAAACGTCTAATTACCACGTTCATTATTGTAGGTAAGGAATTAAACGTTGCGTAAATATTGCTGTATTGTTTAACCCCTCTTTTAATCACACTAGTATGTTGAATAATGATATTGGCATAGGCTACGTGCTAACCGATGCGATTTATATTCACATCAAATAGGAACTTTCCAAAGGGCCACAATACTCCAAGCGGAATTTTGTCTTGGCAGCCCCAGTGTGGGGACCATGTGTTACGTAGAATGGGGTCTTAGTCAATCGTTACGTCAGTTTGTCAACGTGTGAAGCATCGAAACAGCGTGCAAATATCAGATGGTGCACGGACAAATTGTTCACGATTTAAGTTAAGATTTGGTAGGTGGTGGGTGGTGGGCTATGACACATTAAGTTAACTCGTACTGTGCAGAATTGCTATTAAAGAGCTGGTTTCGCATGATGTCATAATCAGTACTTTACAAAATGTCTTCTCTTCAAAACCAAGAAAACAAACTATTTTTCGAAACGTGGTCGAAATTTGTGGGGCCCCAAAATGTGGGTGGCCGTGTGTAAGAGAACACCTTACCCAAATCCGGGGTTGTGTCTTGGTTGAGAAAATTGTAGAAATATTGTTTGCAATCCATAAATGAAACTAATTTACGTGAAGGGTCCTCCACAATTTATGTATTACGAATGGTACCTTTAACGGCAACAATTTCGACATTAGACTACCTATGTGTTTTAAATTGTAATACAATCCTAGTAATGTGGGATATTCTGCCAGACTCGAATATCAAATATTTTCCCATGAAAAAAAGTTCAATTAAAAAGTAAACCCATCACTGTTTCTATTTAGATTGGCAGTATTAATCATAACCATTGATATTTATATCGTTATTTTAATTAACATTATGTGATTTATAAATATTTAATAATAAGTCTAGTTTAAACCTCTAAAATGCTCTCCATTGCAAGTTCTACATTTAAGGTTTTGTCTAATTCACTTTGATGTATTGTAGACCTATTCAGAAATTGGATTGGATTAAAAATATAGCTTGAACTCAGTTTAATAAATAGACATAGAAATATCGACGGTAGTAGGTGTTGCATTATGTCTGTCATTTTAAAGAAACAATCAAATAATATGCAATATGACGGGTTATGATAAAATAATCAATTTGCAATTGACTTACCTTCTTGGCCTGCTGTAAGATCCTGTCGTATACTTAATTCCATGCATCGTTGTTGATTCTAGAAAATCAGTAAAAGAGTAACCACTGTCCCCCTCGGTAAACTTTATGTCATCTTTCTGTGTTTTGTCTTTTTTCGCATCCATTTCCAAGCCACCAGGGTAGCCTGTCCCGTTATTCTCCATTGGCGCAACTTGCTGGTGTCGTCTGCTCATTGTACTACGCTCCCAGCCTATATTATTGACGCAAAACTGAGCAATGCATACAGTACCGCTGATCGTAATTTTGTAAATTATGCAACAGTTTGACAATACGAGACATGCGTATGGCTTGTGCCACTTAAGCCCACACATTCAAATAAAAATCAAACAAACAAATTTACAACGATAATAATTAAAACCAGCGATGAGTAAATATCAGAGTCAGAAATTGTTACAATCAACAATTTTGCAATAAACGTAGATTTAAGCAATCATGTTATTAATAAGAAAATCAATCGTGTTGAAAATCAAATGTTAACTCAATAAATAAGCCTGAATTTGAATTGCAACTCATGAAAACCTCGGAATTCGTGTTTGTAATTATGCCAGCATATTAATATAACAAGATCTTTATTATGACTTGTACCTTAATAAACTTTGGTTTTTTTTAGTTACTATATCTGTACCAATTTTCATTTGATTAGTGAAGTATTTTACGACAAGTTTCAGCCGATCTATGGTCTGAGGAAGGTCTCCATTTTTGGGCGTTCAAAACGTCCGCCATGGAAAACAATTTTTGTTCATTGGGCTATGTTTTGTAATAATTCTATTGTCAAAGGTTATGTTTTCTGTGTGAATCCAAAATTTTAAGATTTACCACAGAGCAGCCATTGTTTCACCTGATGACTGAGTTAAAACTGCTAATAATAGGCCTACTCAAAATTAATTAGGCCTAAGTTAAATTTTGCAATGAAATAAAGTAACAGAACTTTGTCTAAGAAGGCAACGGCAATAACACGAGTTTCAATCTAGGTTACAAATCTTCGTCCTGTTATACCAACTATAGATTTCAAACTTGTCATTATTTTGCACTTAAATTCTCACCACTAAAATAACTTTGCCTCAAATATCTCGTGGTATTTCATTCACATTAAAATCTATTATTGAATCTACACAGAATTGTCTGTAGGTCTTCTTTATTTCCAAAATTTCTCCCTCAGCACCTCGCCATTTTTTTCTGTCTTTCGTGGCAATCGCAGTTTGTACTTTCTTCTTCAAGTCCATGCTCGCCCTACATTTTTTTTCAAAAATTCTCCTTCACTTCAACTATCTAATATATCCTTGCTCTTGAACCTTCCCAAATTTCCGCTAACTTGCTCTCGTTGTCTATAAACACTCTCTTAGTTACATTGTATTGTCGTATATTTAATAGCAATCACAATCTTAAGTATAAAATCTGAAGTGTTTTTTTTCGTTAAATTTCTTTAGATATTAATGTCAGTAATTAAAGATTGACATTCTTTAGGTGATGTGTATTACAGTAGTATAGAGGCAACCCGACATAATTTTTGATAGGCCTAATAACTATAAGAAAAATCCGATCAACGTAGAGACTCATCAGTTTACATATAATTTATTAAGACTAAAAGATATGCACACACAGACACACACCATACAGGTAAACAGAAAACACAAATAAAAAGACAAAGCATAATTATTTCGTATGTTTATGTCTCGTTCAGCGGCGAAGGTAATTGAGTATTGTAATTGGAAGACGACTTGTAAGAAATACTAAATCAATCTAAGCTCGCGGTTGGCAATTCTATGAGACCCAGGTTCAACCGAGCATTATAATCATTTAATGAATGCACAGAAGAATCAATATCTTTTACTCTGATTGAAGAGAAATTAAACCATAGTCTTGGCAAGTAAACAATCAAACAATCAAAATAAATAACGATATCGATTTTCGGGCAACTAATCGCTTTCTATGACTTTATTCAGCGCGTTATTGTTCACAAACACGACGACTACGCAACACGCACAATATGTTTTTTTGTGCGTGCGTATGCCCAGCGCCCTACTCCGTAGTTTAGTACGGCTCGTACAATCTGAAACTTCATATTGGTAATTATGCCATTTAAATTCCTGTAAAATATTATGGTAAGGCATAAAACATATTTTTCGACCGATTTACCTCGAAAAACATGTATTTTTTTAGCTTTCTTATCTCGATGTTTTGGGTAATTGCATACAGTAACCATCCCAAAATTGGAAGGAATTCGTCTTTAATTACGGTAGAGGGAAAGTAAGGGTTGTCGACTTTTTAAACAAGTTGAAATCGAGCTATACTCAGTAGAACGGAGAACTTAGACCACGTGGATAAAGTCCACTTTTGTTCACGTACCGTATTATATGTGGTCACTCATGCGTAACATTTGTAAGATTTTTCCACAAGAAGAACAAGAAGATGAAACTTAGCTGTGGCTACTTGACCCCGTAGTCCTTTTCACGGAGTAAAATAATCATTTTGTTGTAGTCCTTAAGAGTGAATTAAAATCTTGAGTGGTTTTATTCTCAAATTACAACTCTAAAGTTTCACTGATTCATCAATCGATCGGAAAGAGAACGACGTTTTAAAATAGAATATTCAAAACAAATTTCAAAGCAATTAAATTCAACAGTGCGATAATTTAAAAAGTTAGTTTTGAGAAAATTTGCATATCAGTGTGCATTAATTAAGCAGATCATTTTAAATTGCATTTTAAACATTTGTTTTTATTATATATTAGAAAACTGTTAATCTAGTTTGAAAGTTGAATGTTTAAACTGGATATTTTTGAGATAAAATGAACTTTGAAAAAAATGACAATTTTTAAATTTCTGCCTAGTGTGAAAAAACTATCTTTGCGATTTATGGCTCCTTTGGCTCTGTCACATATAGGAATAAGTCGAATGAAAAAAGTATGTTTTAGCTTTTTATCAAGAGTTGCAATCTTAATATTAAAATATGTGAGGTATGACCACACATATCTCATGGTAGGAAAATCTAAAATTGAGTTATTGATACCATTTAATAAACAACAATATAAGCTACAATCTACATTTTACGTAAATGACATTGGATAAATAGATTCCAAGATATGAGCATTTTGAATTTTTATGTATGGAATTACGGTTTTGAGAAAATCGCAAATAAATTAATCTAAAAATTAAAAAAAACAACCAAAAGACTAAAAATCTCACAAAATCTGCATGAAGGCCTCTTTCCCACATGAAAACCAACCTAAAAAGTATATAATAGTGAAATGTAAGTACCATAGTACTCATAATTGAAAATTAAATTTCTAAAAAAATTGACTTTAGACCTATTTTGGTGAATATCTCAATTGATCTCAACCAAAATGCGACTAATTTGTGGTGAGACCTCACGTATTTGTTGCGTTGTCGCCCTCTTTCTATGACGGCCATCGGGTTATGTTGCGTATAGTATACAATTTCGCAAAGTGACGTCATCAATGTGCCAACATGCTGAAATTGTAGAAATATATACGTGGCACTCTTTCAACCAATTAGTGCACTTTGAATGTATGATCTGGAATATAAAGCTTCATAATTGTTAGTAATGTGTTTTTAATTCGTGTACACCATTATTGTACGTACACATAGAAATAGGCCTATATTATCGACCGATTTATCTTGAAAACCACGTAATTTTTAGCTTTCATAACTCGATATTTTGGCTAAATGACTACAGTTATCACGAAGTTTGAAAGAATGCATCTTTTTTAATTTAGACGAAAATGGGAAGGTCATTAATTTACTGAGTGAACGCATTGTTTCTTTAATGGATCTTCAGTATTTTAGGCGCTTTAAGATTTCAATACGTTTCTTGGATTTTTTTTTCAATTTCCTTCCCTTCATATTATACCATGCTTCCGCTGCTTACTGTTTTTTATTGCTAGTCGCTCTTGTTTGTTTCTGCCGTGCGGCTTGAAAAATAATTCTATCAAAAAAAAAACTAATCATGACTAATCTAACCAGGTTAAAAATAATATTTAGTAAGATTGCAACTTTAATATCTGTGGATAATAAGCTAGAACTTAGGCTACGCGTTGAGCTTTCGACTATTTATATAGTCATGTTCACAATGAACATGTCAAGAAGCCCGTATGACTCAAATATCTGTAAATAGTAAATAAATAATTATTAAATTTGAAATAATCGCAATGGTTGGTTATATTATGCTAACTCCAAGGCATAAAGTTACTCTATTAAATACTATCTTGACTTCATTGTCATCAATAGCGTTCTACCGCAAGGCAGGTCCCTTATAGCATTCTAGTCCAATACTTCCGTTCTTCTGCATCCCTCTTTATCTCATTGTAGCTTCTTCCACTCCGTATATCATCAAGCATCATCATTCATTTTCTTCCTCTTGGGTCTTTTTCCTACCATTCTTCCTTCAATCACATTCTTCACAAACAATCGTGTCGCATTATATTCCAAATCTTGACATATAGTGCTTCAATGAATGGTATACATATTTTAGATGTGAAAATCATTGGGTTAAAGCAATAATTCTTTCTCAGGGGCGTATCCAGGAATTTGGAATTGGGGTGGTCACCCACCTTCGATCAGATTTTGACATGCAAAAGTACTTTTCCATTCTTTACGCTTGTTATGTTTGAATATTTAACGTTATACTTCTTTTCCTCTAACATGATAGTTCTTTTACTTTGAATGGGGTTTCCATTCTCTCTGATGGGGCGTGGTAAATGACCAAATCTTTATATTCATATAGTAATTTTACTGTTTTCTATTCTGAAGGGAGATGTTCGCGAACCCCGAGAACCTCAACTGGATACGTACCGTGCTTATGTCTTATTCAAGGAGCAGCGCACTCGAGCATTGGCCTTATCCCTTGTAAACAGTAAGTAATCCATTAATATCAGATCCTGCTTTTTCAACTTACGTAGCATAAATATTTTGTTGTTAGCTTTAGTACAAATTTACTATTG
Source organism: Nesometra sesokonis (assembly GCA_025631205.1). Lineage (NCBI taxonomy): Eukaryota > Metazoa > Echinodermata > Crinoidea > Comatulida > Antedonidae > Nesometra > Nesometra sesokonis. The sequence goes on from JAOTQE010087576.1 coordinate 10,148, forward strand.
ATTTTTAAGGCCAGTTCTCGAGTATGCTGCTCGTTTGTGGCCTGTAGGCCTTACTCTGGGACAGGTGAATTAGATGGAAAAATCCAGAAAGGTTCTTGGAGGATTGTGTTGGGAAAAGAGTACCTATCTTACTCAGAATCCCTTACTATACTACCAATTGAACCACTACACATTATGAACATTGCATATTTACAAGATCTTGCCTCCAATGCCGCGGGCACTCACTGCGTCGTGCGACTGTCGCACGACTACACTGCCGCTCCTGTGTGTGTGGTTGCCAGATGTGATGACAGTCTTTTACTCGTCGGCCGACGGTCTTTTTTTAGTGATTCAACAGGGACATAACTAAAAAACCGTCGGCCGACGAGTATAAGACTATTAACAAGCAGCCACGCATACAGGGAGCAACCTTTTAGTCGTGCGACCGTCGTACGTCCGTCGCACGACGCAGTGAATGCCCAGTTTAAGACACATGACTCTGGCCAATTCTTCACCTGGTCCCTGTCCCTCAGTAGAAGTCCTGCATGAACCTTAGGCGCATAAAAGAAAAGTAGAACATCATAGCAAGGAGGTTTGTACCTCTTTCTTGACTATAGTTGTAAAACATGACGTTTCCTGAGCAGCCCAGTTCTTTTCATGTTTAATCTCTTAAGTAAACGTTAATTTAATTCGATGATTTATATTTGCTTTGTTAATAGGCAATTAACTGCATTTTTCTGGGTGTTTTAATCATTTTTCATGTGTATACCGTAGTGTCCAGTGTTGTCTACAAATCATATTATTGTAATGCACTATGCTATTTAACAAGTTGCTGCTTGAATTTATTTACTTGTGTTGCCGAGGTAACAGCAATATTTGGTATTTTTAATTATTCATATGTGTAGTGTGCAATATTGTCTAATAACACTTTTTAATATTTAAAATTATATACATTTATACCGAAATATAGTACGTTGATTGATATTAAACTGATTTCAATTTCTAATAATGACCCTTCATACAATTTTTATAAATATGTTTAATACAAAAATATTTCTCCTAAACTATATAACAACACAGTTGTTTTTGTTGAGTCTATGTTTACATCAAGATGTTACAGTTATCACTAAGAAACCTTGATCTGCTAAAAACATAAATGTTCATATGACTAAGTAGTTTTCAGCATCGGAGCTGTTAATATAATACAGTTTACTTATCTGATTCATGTACATATGAATACTTAAGGAGACCGTCAGTGTTTTGTCTATTCATTGACACTGTCGCCCTCAATCAAGGAGGTTTTATTAGTTCACTAATAATACCTCCTTGCCTCAATGTTTTATGATATCTGATGTATTACAATATGCCTATACGTATTACCAACAGGTATTAAGGATTAGTAACACGTTATAAAGTGATATTAGAAGCGCAAACGAATTCGGTGGAATTTTTTGGGAAGATCAGCGGATTCGGAAAGCTTATTATTATTCAGCCACTGACCAGTTACGAGAATAATTGCTAGTTTGTCAGCTGTGTAGGCAAAACCACGTGAAAAGAGAGAAACTAGGACAACTACCCCAGAAAATCACCTCCGGACAACTACCCCCTGGACAACTACCCTCCTCCAGGACAACTACCCTCCTAGGAAAACTACCCCATAGGACAACTACCCCCTGGACAACTACCCCCTAGGACAAATACCCCTAGACAATACCCTAACACTAACACTAACCCTAACTCTAACTCTAACTCTAACCCTAACATTAACCTTAACCCTAGCACTAACCCTAAACCTAAATCTAACCCTAACCTTAACTTGCTGGTGGGGTGGGGGTGTAGTAAGTAGTCTAGATGCTAGATGTCATAGAGAGTAGTTGTATGTCTTAGAGAGTAGTCGTCCTGGGGGGGGGGGGTAATTGTCCATGGGGTAGTTGTCCGGGGTAGTTGCCCTAGGGGGTAGTCGTCCTAGGGGGATAGTTGTCCAGGGGTAGTTGTCTGAGAGGGTAGTTATCCTAGGGGGGGGTAAATTTCCAGGGGTAATTATCCTGGGGGTAGTCGTCCGGGGCGTAGTTGTCTGGAGGGTAGTTGTCCGGATACCGAAAAGAGAAGGTAGTAAAATGAGCACGCCTAAACCTATGCGTAATTCAAATAATGTATATATTGAGACATGCGTATTATTATGCATGTCACAATTGCATTAATGACACTTTTAAAACATTTAAAATAAGAATGTTATTTCAGAGCATCTAGAAGTGCCACTTTTTTCCATTCAAAATGGTAAATGATCACTTTTCCAAGGAAAACTTGTGCCTATCCTTCAATTCACGAAGTTCTTATATTAACTACTGTAATTTTACTGTAAAATTTAACCAAATAAATTGTAATACAAAACGTCCGTGAGATTTTACTTATTTGTAAGAAGACTGTGTTTCATCAATTATCCATGAGCCTTATCGGGAATCCACGAGGATTGCTTAATGGTATCCTAATGGTGTAGGCCTCAATTGTGTTAAATTGTACCACTTTGCACAGCAATTTAAATGTAAATACTGTTATTTTTAAGTAGCATATAGAAGTCTCGTTATTATTATTTTAAACCTGTGCAACTCCGGGCCACCATCATGGAGCTGAAGTATTGTGTGTTTTTCTTTATCAATGATTAAATAGTCAAGCCTTGTGTTAAAGTGCAACACTTTAAAGACGCACTTTAAATGTAAAACAGTGTCATTTCCGAGCATCCAGAAGTGCCATATTTGAAAATTTTCGCAAAGACATGATCGGGTTTGTGTGTATTTTCAATCAAAATGGTGACCTAGTCGAGCTGGAATTGCGTTTACTTGTAATTTTGAAAAAACCCTGTAAAAGTGACATTTCCAATTTTGTAGAGGTTCCACTATTCTAAAATGTCCGCATCTGATTCACAACAACGGCGAGACTAAGGTTGGTGTTCATTAGTCCATAATTACGTTCATTTATGACACATCATATCAGTTGTAAAAGAGTACCAATACCGATCATCTAGAGGTGCTATTATTCTTGAATTTTTACACTTACATCCATTAAACACGGTGGAATTGTGGTGAATGTTGGCTCCGAGACTAATACACTGACCCTCAACACCTTCCAAATGTCCTCGATCTGCTTCTTAAAATATGATAATCTTCAAATATCGATGAATGTGATTCGAACCTATCAGATATTGCTTTTTTACAAAGTTGTGAAAATAAACAATATTTGATGGTTTTAACCAAATACAGCGCCTCTTCGTAAGTCCCTTATTGATATTAATTTTAAAACCATGACGGTGCCTAGTTCTTATTCTGTGATGGACGGTAACCTGATACTGGATGGTGACGAAACAAACAAATATGCCTAACTATTCGTCTGATCTGCTTCTTCAACTGTCCCTTACTCGGCTACCTTTCCGAATACATTTTCCAAATGCGATGCAAGTAAACTCAATTATTTCAATAATCGTCATCAAACTCATTCCACAAAGTAAGCCCATTAAACCTCCAATGTCACCTATAAAAATAATTAAAGTGTAGAGATGCATTAATAATTTACTGTAAATAACAACTGTAATTTTATTCAACAGGGAATAAACCAACAACAATATTTTTCATCCCCTCTCCAAATTTCCGTCCATATGCCTAATGTAAATATTTAGTCGGGATTAAAAATACGCCTATAAACGTTATTTAGTATTTAGAAAAAAAATATTGTTAGTATGATATCTAACATTGAAAACCACTCCCCTCCCACAACTACCAATTATTCATTTTTCCTTTTAATTTCATGGTATATGTTTTTTATTTGTCATTTTTTGTATTATTTATTAAGGAAGCCAATAATTGTTCATTTTAACTTAGACTTGAACTCATGAATTATTTTAAGATTAAACCAACGATGCTCATTTGTTGAGTTAATTCAGCAATATTATTATATGGTTGAAACGCATTTTGTCAGACGTGATTGTGGCCCTCCAATCATATCCTGGGATTTCGATTTCAAATCCATCTTACAATGGTCTGTCTTAGGATAGGTACAACTATCTAAACTCAAAAAAGTTAAAACAATGCTTTTGACAATATTGAATGAGTACAATTTTATCTCGTTTAGTTAATGTGCATAAATGCTAACTATTCTGACAAAATTAAACCTAAATCGAAAAGTTTGTTTCAGGTTTGTAGGGTATCTGATAGGAAATTTAAGATCTTTATTATCATATCAAATTTAATGCTACATATAAAGGGGATAGGACGATATACAGTTTTCTTAAGAAATGTATATAAACATAAAAATAAATGTTTCTACACAATTGAATTGGTGTACTCATTAAACATCTATTTTTTTCAAATTTAATTGAATGACTTCAAACAACATGGAACATGATATTGATTACTGGATAGTAACGAGTTGTATGGCCGAGCGGTTAAGGCAGGGATACGGTAAACCATATAAAAACAACCGCACAGGTTCAAGGCCTGCCTGTACCATAGTTTCTGTGGTGGAGCACGTCTTCTCGGATAAGGAAAATAAACCGTCCAGTGTACAAAAGCAGCTCAAGTGCACTGTAAAGAACTCAGTACAGATTTCGAGACGAGTAGGGAGTTACCCAGGTGTACTGGTCTATATACTGACAGACGAAAGAGATCTATTGTGAACAGAAGATGAGCATGCGTACAAATCGGCACTTGCTGCATGACATGGCCCTTAAGGGAGAAGAATGCCATACGAATATGTAACGTCAGTATAAGGTGTTATATAAGTTCAACTACATTACATTAATGGCGGAAGAAGATCCACGACTTGTTTCACTTTGCAGAGAAAGTTGGAATTTAAACAAATCTTACATAGTAATTTGATTGAGGAATATGCCGGAATTTGCTCCACAAGTTCGTAACTTATATCTTCGTAGTATAGATATACATCAAGGTAATTCTTCCTGAAAAAAATCAGTATTGGATTGATCATCCATAATAGTTTTTATTAAATAATTTGTAATACTCTATTAAATAAAGTGATTATAGTCCAATTCAAATACATTGATCACGTTAGATACCGTATAGTATGCCTGTAGAAAGTTAAAGGATTAAATATGTTGCCTCAGCTAGTAAGGTACAATATTTTCTATATCCCTTGCATCTTTTACATTGCTTTCAATATCTACATATCTATCTAGATGTAATAGACCGGTCGGTCATCTTGTTTTTTAAAATGGCGGACCTTTCGCACACGAGGTAGATCATGTGACAAACCTTTTTTCCAACAGGCATCCTTATACACCTAGGCCTAGTTTGGTTATGTTTTCAGTTGAGTTGGTGGGCGTGTGTGTGTGTGTGTCTGTGCGTGTGGGTGTTCGTGTGGTTTTCTATTGACAGCATAACTTAAAAGTAATTCGCAGAGTGACGACATTTTTTGGGAAGTTTACAAAATTTAATCTATCGTTCCCAGGGTCATTTTAAAACTTATCTGAAAATTTTGTCAGAATCTGTCAATAGTTTTTAAGTTATACTGAGAACAGACAAACACACACAGACACGCCCACCCACATGACTGATGCCAACCTCGTTCGTTGACGGAGGTACGAAAAGGTTTGGTTTGTCATACACGTTTAAAAGTTTTCCATCAAGAATGGCGCCAACAATCGTCACCCTGGGATTGCATATTAATCTACATACAAATCATTTCAGAAACAAAAGGGTGAGCTCGCTTCCCTCGCTCACCCTCTAGTCAGTAAACGTCGCGACATTCTCTATTTTCAACCTCGTTCTTATGGATAACCATATACAATGAGTACAACAGTTGAAAAACACACCTATTTGGGGCAACCGTGTACAAAATCCAGAAATGTCCAGTGATCATTCCATAACGAAATAACGTACTGATTTTAAATTTTAAAACAATTTAATATTATAATACTAAATAGAACTAACAAAAAATAAGAACAGGAACGACTATTCTTAACTCAATTGTCCCGTGATCCGAGCTTTCAATGATAAATATTGTTAATTTACTTTCTTTTAGTATATATATATAATTTTTACTAATTTACTATAACTTATTTATTTATATACGGTAAACCAGACTTTGCATGTTATTGTATTCTTATTTGAGCGATCTTACCTGTCATGTTTGTCCATAGGGACCAAATAAATCCTCAATCTGAATCTTATAACACATATCCACAAATACCCATCAATGGATACATCAATAAATAAATCAATAAGTCATTAAATCAATAGTGTCATTTAGAAATCCACTGCAGTCACAGATCCTAAAAATCTGATAAAAGACACATTTTCTAGTACTGCTTTTTGCACTATACATTATTGGCAAATTGCGACCTCTATCACTGAGGGAGTGAGAGAGGGAAAGAGAATGGAATATTTCATCAATTTATTTAATAAATACAAATTTAGCGTATTCTACGTATTTTTTATAACTTTTTTTTGGTTTTTTGGACTTAAGATGCAGTTTTTCACTTGCGTACCAAATTATAGCATTTACAGATAACAATTGTAGACAGAGATTGATACCATCATTACTTTATTGTGTGCGGGTAGGTTTCAGCATGGACAACCAAAGAAAGAGCCTGTAAGCATTTGCTAAACACCCCTATTTTGTGCAAAACCATTCACCCTAAAGTCGTTTTAATTCTCAATAAATAATTTTCTCATTCAACTTAATTAGTTGACTGGTGTTCATTAGGTGGTAAAATTTAATACAAAAGTATCTCCCAAGATTAAACACCATTGAGTAAAGAATCTAAATGTTACGTGTGATTTCAGAAATTGTTTCTTTACTTACTTATTAACAATTAACGAAATAAATTCGTTTAATTATCAACTTAAGATTTAATCAAATTATTTTAGAAATGTTCATACTTCTTAACACTAAAACCAATTTCCTACTTTATGCCGTAACTAAGAATTCATCAGAAGAACTGCAGCACAGGTTGAGAATATCATTTCAATAAATAATCAATAATGTTAATAATACAATAATATGGTCTTACTTTATTGTATCACCGGACTGATTTGTGACATGTTCTAAGTGTGGAATTATGTGATCTCCTGGCCAAAGCGCAGACGATACTTTTGTGACGTAATCTTCATAATGGCATGCGGCTTGACAGTTACAGTCCATCTGTGAATGGATAAGGTTTTCTGGGGAAAAATAATTTATGCAGCAGACATTGGTTGATCGATTGCTTAGTTGCACAGGTAGTATTTTCTCATACAGTTAATACAAACAATATAGAGGGCGGGATTTCCGGTAGTCTTTTGACGCCGAATAATTTGAAGTCAAAATAATATTGTCCTTATCAAAATCAGTAATAACAAATATGTTGATAACACGTTAGGCCTCATATAATTTTACCGAGCCTCATTTATATTTAACTAATAGCTGCATCGTTGCAATACCAGCGGTTTGGTTTCAGACTTCCAATCACGATATCGGGAGTTCGAGGCTCACTCTGGTTGGTATTGTTTTTTGCAAGTTCACATTCATGTGAGCAATGTCGATCTCCGACCTACACAAAACTCCAAAGGTAGTCTTAGGCAAGACACTTTATCCATGTTGCCTCTCTCCACTCAGGAGTACAAGTGAGTACCTCTGGTAGAAAGGTAGAAAGGCCTATTTGTTGATTACATTGTGAATTGTATCGTATTCCACAGGCGTTTATTTCAGTGCTGGTGGGAATAAGTTTGAAGTGTAATTCTTGGGACCAAGTGGTATATAAATTTCACATTATTCGGTTTTACAGAGTATTCAATTCTAAAAAAAATATTTGCAGAATTGAAAAAAAAATGAAAGTATAATACATACTCCAAGCAATGGGATACACGTCATCGTGACAGGATTCAATATTTTGGCATAAATTATGTTGAAATATTGAATCAATCAACAGTGCAAAGACAATGAATGTGTATTGTGAAGTAAACATCATGATATGAGATATTGAGTTTGAAAGTGTGTCCAAATTTAAGTTTCTTAGTTCTTATATTATCGGGTGCTGGAAAATAGAACTTTTCAATGTAAAATTAATCTATGACTATGTTAGCGATCAATAAATACCGCCATCTGTAATTATTGCTTCAAAATAATTCCGGACGGGTACTCGATAAATAAACGTTGATGAATGATATAACCAAGGAGGTTTTCTATAAAACCTCCTTGATATAACGAGATGTTTTGGGATCGAACGATTTCTTTACTTACTAATTTGGTTTATTAATAGATTGATCGGCTGATAATCGAAATGTTGATTGGTTGGTTAATCAATCAAATGATCTGTTAAATGAGTAATGTATGATTCAGTGTATTGATCACGTGATCAATCGCCGAAAGATTAGAAAGTTAATACATTGATAAATTGCTTGATAGGACAAATATATCCAATCGACTGATTGAATGATTAATTGATTGAGTGATGGATTGATTGATTGATCGATCTATCGAGTGATTAATTGATTTATTGATTGATCGATATATGGACCGATTGATTGATCAATTGATTGATCGACATATGGACCGATTGATTGAATGGTGTCGGTTGATCGATTGTATTCAATTGACCGATTGAGAGTTTGTTCACGCAGGTACAATAATTTACAGGTTTCTTAATTTCACATACGCCATTCTTACTTGATTTTGGCATCACACAGTCGACTGCTTCCGCTACAGTACATTTCCTGTGACTTGGATAACCTAATTAAACATAAATAATTGTATATCAATTATGAACATGATGCGTTATTAGACTAAATTGTGAAATCCGAAAATCTTTCCTACCAAAGTTTTGGAAGTTGATTTTGAATAATCAAGTTTAGTAAAATCAAATTTCACTTAGAGACTGTTGAATTTTTTACATTTTTTTTCAAAATGGCCACCAAAACAAAATGGCGGTTAACCACTGATTGCAGACACTTCAGTTTGGTGCCAAATTGTTCAGAATATACATATTTCTATTTACTGTAATGGACCATTCTTCGTGTTGGTGTCAAATTGTTTGCAAAATACAAGTTAGTATTTACTAGAATGGAACTTTTTTTCAATAAAATGACCGGAAGTGACACTTTTGACCGTTGATCTCTAAGCAGTACTGAGACGCTGGCTGACAATATTTTAATATTCGAATCTGAAAACCAATGAAAATTAAAACGTTTTATTTATTTAAGCTAGCGTTGTTGTTGGATGTTTCTAAAACAGCTTATGTGATGTATTAGATGTACCACTATACTTTATTTTAGTTATCGTATGATGAAACGGCATCTATTGCACAACTAATTATAGTTGTGCTCAGTCATAAACAAAGTTTAAAATATTTTTTAACATGATTCAATCAATTTGACTTTGACTCAACAAGTACTCATAACTCCATGACCTCCGAGCTACCATCCTTTTAAATTGTTTAAATCACTCATTGTGAAGAGCGCCCTCGATCATGATTTTTATTTCACATTTTTTTAATCAGTTCTGTTTTTCAAAATCATATCACTCGGATGAAGTCGCCTAATTTGCATAATTTATAGGTTCTGTGCGACACACATCAAATGTTTGCTACAAAGACATAGAAAATACAATCTTACCTGGATAAAATGCGTGTCTGCATCCACATTTAGCGTACAATTTATTAGCAACGCACTCCTCTTGACATATTGACTGAGTATATACATTTGAATAACTCAAATTATTGTCTACACAATCTGATTCGTACGGTTTCTTGAGTGACTTATACTAAAAAAAGTAATATAAAACCACGTTGTAAAACCCTTTAGTATTATTGCGCTCCATTCATATAAATATAAAACAGCGTTAAACGGTTAACATTGTTAGCCTATGATTTCTATACTATAAAAACACATTGATTCTTTTCGTGTCTCCTGCATAAACTGTCGCTTTGAATCTTCTTTGTTTATTGTCAGAATAAATAGAGAAACATTATTTACCAATTAAGGTAGAAGATTGCTTTGGTGCCATGACAAATAATTAGCGAAGCAAAGTTCAGAATTCCAATATAATACATTAAAATAAATGTAATAAAGATCTTTTAGATCTTAATAAAAAATAACCACACCAGTGTCACGAAAACGAGAAATTTGTTTGGAACAACACAAAGAAATCGCATCTTATCAATGAAATTATTAAAATGCAAATATACTACTTATAAACGCCGAAATATACGTTTATTATACGCTCTATCTCATTTTGATGAACTCACCAATGTTTGTCGAAATGCCACCAACGTTTCGTATCCAGGAGAAACAGCAAAGCCAAACTGACTAACAAGAGGGCGCTCGCCACGAGTATGAACTAACATCTAGGTGTATAGATAGAGAACGTATTTAAGTCACATACCTAACATCACGATAAAACCTAGAGCCCTGAATCTTTATTTGTCGTGTTTTAAAGAATATAACTTCTACTACTTTTTAAAACTCTGGTCACCTCAACATTTTAAATCTTATTGTAAAACTTATCGTCTCATTTACAAATGGCAAGGCATGGCAAAACCACCAAATTGCCGGAAAATTCGAAACTTGAGTTAATATTGCAATCGTATTACACTTGTTTTAAACGATAAATGAGGGTCAATTATTAAAATAGGACAACTTTAACCCAGTTAGTTATTAGTTATATAGGCCTTGTATGTTGTTTGTAAATTAGGCCTATTTCAATATTAATATCTACCTTACGCAGATGACGGCTTATGGAGCAATGCAAGTGAATTTAACTAACAAAACATAAATTAAATTGACTTAGAGTGCTTTCATTGTTTCGGGCGTCTAGGGGTTTATAATCGTAAAATATTTGTACATCTGCGCATCCATGTTTCATTCATACTTATTTTTTAAATTTGTTTTTTTTTAATGTTATATTTAAAAGAAATTTTAGGGCACTTTATGTGAACAAAATAAATAGGCATATCATCTGGGCTTACCTTAAATCCTGCAGCCGTGTTTGCTCCATATGTATACTCATTCTGTTCCACATTTAACCTCAAATACAAGCCTCTAGTTTTTCCCGCCCTCTGTACTGTGAGTCGTCTGTTATTTTCATGATTGAACGTAAAGCAAACTCCAAAATCCGTCATGACCGTTGAAAAGTTAGCGGGTCCACAGTCCTCGTAAGATTCCCACCTGCATATCACGACAGCGCCCTCAACTGTGTGCGCAGCTTTATGTAGAAAATCTTCTACAATAGTGTCGTTATAGTCGGTGTAATCTCCGGTAAATATGTCAACTTCATCTTCCATTAGTCCAAAGAATAGACTTAGCATAAGCTGTTCGTTGTGGGTTGTTACGGATAGTCTGGCTTGGTTGTAATTACAAAACGTAACTGATGGAAAGTCAAGCTCATTTAGCTGTTTGATAGAAACAGTTGTCGATATCGGTCGAGAATAATAAAACTGTAAATTCTGGTAGACGTACATCGCTAGAGTAATTATTGCTAAATTTAGCAAGGTGAACCACGTTAGCCTAAAAGTAAAGAATCAAGTTTCATGTTATATACCATTAGTTATAATTTTTGAATTTTTCTTATTTTGTGCCACATCGCTCCGTGAGCTCAAACCTCGCAATTCGAAACAACATGCATTTAAATGAATTATCGTTATGATACTTATAGATTTGCGCTATTCAGTCGTGATAGAGTACAAGTGGACACAAGCCTGAGGCTTTGACATTGTGATGTGCAATATTCCCCAACCTCCTTGGCACATGCATGAACCAGAAAGTGTAGTTTACTTATACAGTCGAACATCCCGTAAACCGATACCCTTGGGTCCGGGAAGGTGTACGCTTATGACAATTTAGGCCGATATAGTGTCAAACATTGTTAAATTCCGTACACGTGCTTAGTACCACATTCTACAGCTTTCTCAATGGCCCTCCAAATTTATACACACCGCATTCTATATTTTATTAAATATTGTTTATAATTTTGGTTCAGCAATAATGAATATAAAATTGTTCGTTGTAGCCTACAGAAAAAATTATTAGATTTTACGAGATGTCCACTTATGGGAGGTTAAGATACAAAACATATAAATTTTAAAACAGAAGTGTGTCCTTTTAAGGGAAGTGTCCGTTTATGAGAGATATGAGATTCACTGATTAGACAGAAAGTACAAACGATCTCTTGAAAGAGTGTCCGTTATGGTAAGTGTCCACTTAAGCGAGGTATCCGCACAGGGATGTTCAACTGTATATTGACTTCATGGTTTTGAAATTGTCTGGTTTAGTGTATAATTCGGTTTTCCAGATGGTCGTTTTGAAAAAAAATTGCAACAAAACGTTATGCTAATGATCCTATCATTATTTCTCCAGAACCGATTTATATAAGTTTTTGCAACCTTGAACTTCAATCGATTTATGTTTTAGAACAAAATAGCAACTTACTTTTATTTAGCATGGCATCATAAATGTCGCAATAAACTCATTTCTGTTATAATGTAAAATTCGATCTATTTTAATGTCAACAGGTCTTGACCTACACTTATCAAAATCAATAACCCTGTTTTAAAGTTTTTACAACACTACTCTTTTCATAACCAAAACCTTACCATGGTATTTTCAGTGTTTGTAATTTAATGCCAATAATTGAAGCTAGAACATGTGTTTAAATGCATGAACGAATAAACAAATAAGTGTTTGATTGTTTTCTGATTATAATCGATGTCTACGAACGGCGACATCGACCAGTTTGATGTCTCAAATTTTAGTTTCAAATTTGTATCATTCCCTGAGCGTGAACTTGATATTATACAAATGTGTTGAGTAATTATATCACTAGTTACTATTATAGCAGTGCTTATATGACTAAATGACTATCGTAATTGTGGTAATTTCATAAGGATTTTAAAGCAGGCATAATATACAAAATGCTTCAAAAAAGGTCTATATGTTCATGAATATAAGAAACTATAATATTTTCTAGAAATCATTGGTTGAAACAATTGATCAGACAACAGAAATAGAATAAGAATATTTTTGCTTAAGTACGCCATAACAGTTAAATTAAAGACAGAAATCTATTCTAAATTGTGGGTATTATTTGGATAGAAAACTCCATTGCTCTGGATCTTACATAGAGCGCGTCTATAGCGCTCCTTACTGATTTGTATAATACATTGCATAACATATGGGATGCAACTGAATGTTGGCCTTCATGGAAGAAGGCTATTCTATTAAAACGTAATAAAATAACAATAAATTCAGTTGCAGCAACATATAGAGTAGCAGCTATAAACCACATAGTATGAATCAGTTCTGTTGCATGGTGGTGGTGGTGGTGGTGGTGTTGATGGATTGGTGGTGGCAGCGGTATTTTGCGTCAGTACTACAGGTAGGCTTAGTTATGAAGACAGAAAGTATTCTAATTAAAATATTATTGTCTTCTACTCGGCAAGTTACCTAATCTACATTTCTCATTCATATGGGTAAAATGGTAACCGGATAAAAACATTAAATGGATAGTCCGATATTAAGTTCTAGGATTTTAGAATGATCAACCTCGACATCACATGGAAGCAAAAAACGCAGAAATATCGAAATACTCAGAAGAATAAACACCAAAAGGATCAGAACAAGGAAAGAGACAACTGGAATATTTCAACCTGACTTTTGTTGACATTGAAGTAATTCAAACTGTATATTATTGAAAGAGTAGATGGAACGACATTGGGCACAAGTATGATTCTTAGAACAACATTGAAACAAGCATGCAGAAACATAAAACTACTGAGAATAATTACCAAAAGGACTGTTGTCAGAAAGAAGGCAATTCAAATTACATTATTGGAAGACTGCAGAAGTAGAATGTGCAGAAGTAGAATGATTCGCAGAACGGTTCCACAAGGACACAAAATTGCAGAAAAATAAAATAAATGAAACGAATATTTACCAAAAGAGCCTTAATCAAATCAAGACCGTTTAAAAATGGAATACCGACTACTGTGAGAAAAGAATGTAATTCAAATTACATTGTTGAAAGGGTACAACAGAAATGGGCAGAAGTATGATGATTCTCAGTTCGACATGGAAACAACCATTGCAGAAATATATACTACTGAAAAGAATAAATACCAAAAGGATGCTGACCTAAATAATAAAGCAACACTGGAATACCTGTGGACATCTTGTAAAAAAAAAGGCACTACGGAGTCATTATTTGAGGGGAAGATGAAATGAAAACGGGGAAGTAGATTTTTTTCTGTATCTTTTTTTGTTTTTTTTTTTTAATTTGTTTTTTTCTTTGTTGATATTACGGTACTGAATAACCATTTTTCATTTCTATAGTTTTGCTTTTATTTTTATTCATAGGCAGGCCGTCACTAGAATTGACTTCTTAGGTGTGAGCCTCTCTTATTAAAAAAACCTTTGTGTTTTATTGTATTTAAAAATATATATATAAATAAATAAATTGAATTAGATTGAATTGACTTTTTTGGATGAAACATCAAATGAATGATTTATGTTGGGGTATAGTAAAGATAAGACGTTGGGAGAACGCAATATAGAATTGATCGGAATTTAAAGTTAATGGTATGCGAATATACTTAGAAAAGAAGTAGCAACGTTAATTATATTTATTAATTCATATTGCTGCATACACCTTTTATAGAGAAAGAACCTAAACCCTTATCCAAATTAAAATAAAATCATTAAATACTAGGTCCATTACTGAACATCGGTACCTACCTCTGAATAACGTGTGTGTCTTTGGTAACGATATGATTAAATCCATGAAGCGAAGTTTCACCTCCGAATCTACCAACAACAGTTCCGAAGCCTTCAACATTGACTTCTGTTTTATCAACTCCCTCTTTTGGTAAATTTGCTTTGCTTTCAGAACTCATTTTTCATGCAATCACGTATATGTTTGTGTTAGCATATCAACACCAACTGTAGACGCACTCCCTGTAGATACTGTACACCCATTATTGTTCATCGGATCGATACAGCGGGTATGACGTTTGAATGTAGCTATATTGAGTTTTAACCTATTTAATTTATCCCGTAAGCTTAATAAATAATAATTTTGTTTTTGTATTTCTCCCTACACAAAATCTCAAAGCGCTTGCCCGTAAAATTTGATAAATTATTAGGAACAATAATGGAGGAACGACATTTCCGCATCATTTGAAGACAATCACACGACGTAGTATGCGACTTTAATCATCGTCCTTGTTAATCAATTTAATGTGATGTTATTATAGGCATATCATTCAGGTTTTCGTATTGATTAGTTATTCAGAATCTGATTTAAAATGAGTATTACTACAAAAACAAAACAATTCCATCAACGGCGCAAATCTTCTTATATTTTATTTAATTATACTATAATACATGTTTATTACACATTATGCATCTATCTGTAATCTTAACCTACTACGGTGAATTTAGAATCGACGTGTCCGATATGCCTGTGCTATTTTGACGGGTTTTTATTTTATTTCTTTTAGGAAATTAGCCTAGTTTCGTGATAAGGCACAATTGTACTGTATATATACCACATGATTATTTGATATGTACGACACGTTCAACTCTACCCACTGATGTATACACATATTACCAATGATTACATCAAATAAACTATCTTCATTGTACAAGATAAATAAATTAGAGATGAAATATTAAATGCAATGTAAACGTAGTTGGTCAAGCCCATAAAAACGGAAGGCGGCTATAATGCAAAACTTAATAACTATTTAAACGTAACCATGGGAAATATCTGATGAATATAGATCAATCCGAGAAGATTGGCGCCCTCTATTGTCGCCGCCATTGCTGGGGAACTTAAATTTCCCAAAACAAAGCACAACAGCGTCAGCGATGATTATAACGACATGGTGTGATAAGACATACCAAGGATCGTCGTGCATTCATTGTTATTTTGGTCTTCGAACTACATAACACATACAAGATAAGTATATTTTGCTTTGAGATGGGAAATTAAG
Organism: Nesometra sesokonis; assembly: GCA_025631205.1. Classification (NCBI taxonomy): domain Eukaryota; kingdom Metazoa; phylum Echinodermata; class Crinoidea; order Comatulida; family Antedonidae; genus Nesometra; species Nesometra sesokonis. The sequence continues at coordinate 26,097 of JAOTQE010087576.1, forward strand.
TTCCCCAGCAATGACGGCAACAATAGAGGGCGCCGTTCTTCTCGGATTGGTCTATTGATAAAATAATATTAAAATTTCAACTGAAATTGCGTCAAAATATTATATATATATATATATATATATTAGATGATATTCTAATGCTAGTAGATGATTGGTCAACTCTCTACTATTTATAGAGTTATACACCTCGTTATATTTAGAAAGCATACTGACACGTGGTGGCAACCTGAGACTACTATCGAAAATAGTGTCAGGTGGCACACAGGGTAACATTTCTTTTTAAATCAGGAAAGCTACCTCAACATTTCGTCCACTTAAACAATAAACAAAATTGTTACAAAAACTAATGTGCTTCCATGCCGAATCGAAAGTACCTAGTGCAAAACCGTGCAAAACCAGCATACGTTCTCTGGATGTAATCACACTGATTCCCTTTTTGTACTACATACTATACTGCTAATCCATGTTAAAGTTTGCAGTTAGTGTATAGTATAAACGTCCCCTAATAGTGACGTCTTCTGAGCAATATGTACCTTCTCCAAATTCACTTATAGTTTATCGATTAGTTGGCAATTAACCTAAATCCATTTACTATCTATTTAATTGACAACATGGATGCGACAAAGGGCTTTCTATTTTCGTAATTATGTGGACCTACCGCTACACACTATTTTAATTTATCGTGTCTGTGATGATAATACGGATTCGTAATAAAGCTGTATTAACATAATGGAAAGCAGGATTCACTCACGCAGTGAATGATTAGGCCTACCGTCTCGAAGTTGAATTGTTATTATTATTTCAAAATATTGTGAATATCTGGTGATTAGTGCGATCATAGTTTCAGATGAAACATAATTGAATATGGCCTTTGAACATTTTTTGCCATATGAAAGCCTAGTTTTAATTTATTTAGGAAAATCTCCAAAATGGGGAAGATAAACATGTAAACATAATACAGCAAACAATCAAATGGTACAATATGAGAATTTAAATGCCTTTGTTAAGTTTATGATAGCATAAATTTATTTATTAATGATACACTGCTTTACACTATCGCAAATTCAATGGTTTACACAATCGTGTTGTTTTAAATATAATCTCAACTTGGTGTTCGGCTTCTTATTAGTGAGGTTTCGCAAACTTACGAAATACGAATACGAAACGGATACGTCACACATTCTTGTAACATTTTAATAGAACACCTTAAATATCTGTCACAGTTGGTCAGTATTTTAC
>JAOTQE010087577.1:0-15047 GCA_025631205.1 Nesometra sesokonis
TTTTAATGAATTGAAAATATATTCAACTTTATATTAAATTAATTATATATTTTATATATTATATATTTTTAATTAATTATTTAATTATATTATTAGAGGGCATGTGTAGTGTAGCCAAAATATTTTTAAAGAATTATTTGTCATTGCCCTGGTAGCACCAGTAGAACACAATCAAACGGTTAAAAAAAACTGTTTGACATACTCATCAGATAGACAGTTTTCATCCAAGGCTCGCTGTCTCTTCTTCTCCTCTCTTTCTTTAAGGATGACTTTCTTTAGTGCACTAGGCTTCTTTTTTGCTGCATTTTCCCGTTCCTTGCCACGCTTTTTAGGCAATGATGTATCCAATGGATTAAGAACCTTCACAAAAAAAAAAAAAAAACTTAAAAGATCAGACTAATGACAGTGTTCTCCCAACATAATAGGCAAACATTATGTGGTAAACAAGGGGCGTATTAAAGGAAAAATTTCCCCTTTTGTCACCCTCTTGGCACATTTTCTATAGTGTGATTTACAATTTTGTGGTCCTTTTACCTCACAGTATAGCCGTTTGTAAGGGGTGCTCATTTCCACTGAAGGGGTATGCTCAATTTTCACATTTGTATCCTAATTTTAGTTTTTTTTTGCTTCCAGAGGGGTGCTCGGGCACTGTAGTAAACATTTAGCCTAAATCAATCAATCATAGTACAGAGTGATGTGGGATACTTTAAATATGCTCATATAAATGCCCCAAAGAGCATTCATGCAAGATATTCTTAGCAATATGACTAACTTTAAGGCACCACTTGGGAAGTTCCAAACATCATGGAAGATTGGGACAAATGCATAAATACTATGATTAATTATTATTACCTTGAATTCCTCTGATTGTTTTGTACGTGCAACAGCGGTTGATTTGTTCGCTGCCAAAGCTTCTTGATTATTCCGCACATCTAGCTGTTGTTTCTAAAGTAAAACAAACATATGTAAGGTGTTACTGAACCATTTTAAAATCACATCAAATAAATAATATACCAGTACTAGCTTGGCATGCAATGTCTAGTTGAAAACATGTTGGGCTACCTAACTTACCTCACCATGTTGCCCAGTTGTCTAGTAGAGTTTTAAAATTTGTAATCCTACCATTTGATGTAATTCTTAAAAGAATTTGGCCTACTGTAGGCCCATGCTACATTGCTAAGGCAATGAATAGATCAATTAAATTTCGAGAGAACACCGGCTGTTTTTTTAAGGGATAGTATTGTCAGAAAAAGTTGTAAACAATTACCCTTTCATTTCTCCTGGTTAACATAGAATCAGTTGTATTTTTTACAGCATGGTAAAAGACCTTTATGAAAATATAGTGGGATAGTAAAATATTCCCTGGACTTAAAAACTGTAGACAACAATCCCAGTTGGCTAGTTGCTAAAAAAAGTTAAGACAAGGCCTGTATACTACCAGACATAGAAATGTTTTAAAGTTTGATATAATAAGAAATACACAAAATCTGCAACTGATAAATACCATCAAAAAGACCATTGAGATACCAAAAAGTATTCTCACAAACTAGCGAATATAGCAATTAATTTCTAGGTAATAAATCAACAAAAATAAAATTTCATATATGTATATGTATAAATTATAAGAAATTAAAATGCAGACGTATGTGAAAAACCGATGCCGCAGCCCTTTTCTACATACAAAAAGTAGGGTTCAAGTGTATAAACTTCCATCACATTTTCACAATTTGTCAGTTTTTTGGTGGAACAATGATGATTAAATTATATTTTGGCCATAAAAAATTAAAATATAGGCAGGAAATTGGTTTTTTTTAAATTTTTACAGTATGTGATGCCAAGAAAATATTTTCACCTATAGCAAATATAGGGCATGATGTAGTGCAATGCTAAAATGAGGCATGTCACAGCAAAACCACCAAGTTGTAGGAAAATTCAAAATTGAGTTTTTGTTAAAACCATATTACACCTTTCGTAAGCTTTAAAATGAGGGGTCAGATATCAAAATCGGATATCTATAACTGAAGTTATTGGGCAAAATATACAACAATTTCCTTTGAATTTGTTTATACTTCCTGTAATTTATTTGCTTATTTCTCAATAACTACCTGTGCGACAACTTAGTGGTTTTTCCACGACTAGCCTCAAATGTATAATTACCTCTAAGGCAGCAAGCATATCTCCAAGATCAAACTCTATTGGCATTTTAGTCCGTTTGTTTGGCTTCTTTAAGTTTTCCTGCAGCTGTTTCTGCTCTTGAGTAATTTCAGAATATTCCTGAAAAAATAATGTTGAATACATAAACACCAAATTATGAACCCAGACTATGATAAAAATTGTGTCTATCCAAATAGAGACACTTCCAAAACAAGGAAGTTTTCTTAGTCCTAATAATTTTGACTGACATTTTTTTCTTATAGTTTTAATATTGCAACTGTTAAACTGTGTGATATGAAAATTATGCTTCATCATGTTTTATGGTCAGAAGCCTGACATTGAAAATCAATTTATATGTGAATATTGGTATTTTTTTATCATCTGTGGTTAGTGAGTCAGTGCTAAATCGATCATTGGCTCCCCAGTGACCATCTCAGATTTTGCTAAAAATTGAACACTTAATGTACCCTGTGGGTTTAATCAAATAATCCAAAATTTTATTCAAAAAGTCCAAAAGGTTATGAAATTATGGGTCTTGAAATGTTGACAGGGCTTCTTTACTTTTAAAGCAGTATGTGAAATCAACATGTTTTTTTTCTTCATGTTTTTGAAACTGTTTAACTGTATTTCTAAAATTTTACTTTTTGGATTGGTTGATTTGGCATGCAATAACTTGACTATAATTGCATTGTTATTCACTAAATAATACTATTGTGTCATGTAATTATTGAAGTAAATATAAAAATGAAATGAGGAGTAAAACTGGCAACAAAAACACAAGCCTTAATGTATTGTAAGTAAAACTAGAGGGGACTCTGTGAGTGCATACCTCCGTCCACCTCATAATTCTCTGCAGTATGAATTTGACCTTTCAAAATCGAATCCCTTCCACACAATATTGTTATTGTTATTATTATTATTATTATATTATTAACATAACAATTAATTGCTGCAAGTTTCATTACTCTTTGATTAATATTGTAGTCAGAAACAAACAGGGGTGGAAACAAAATCTCTTCCCAACGTTGTTGGTGGAGATAATAACAACAATAATAAAATTAACTAAAAAGAATAGAAATAAACTGATATTTGTTACTACATTGTTACATTATTATTGAAATAAACAAGGGGAATACAAATAAATGTTGATATCAAGGCCTGATGACAGATGTTTTAAAGTTCGAACCAGTATCAAAAGAATATTCTACTCAAAACAGACTTCATAATATTAACCCATATGACTCATTGTCATTCTTCCTGATAGTTCAAACTATATTATCTTATAGTAGGCCTAAAAAAACTTCAAGTCTGACAATGACATCTGTGACAATATACTGTAGGTACTCATTAGATTTAATAATCGCCAAAGTTTCTGTTGTTCGGTTAATATAAAATGCTACATTTTTCATTCATTTAGTACAAATATGTATTGTGTTAAGACCTAAAAACAAATCTTATATTGCCAAAGAAAAGAAATTCTAAAAATTTGGGTTATTCAAGAATGTTTGTTTGTTTAGTTTTCAGTAAAGTACTTGTCACAAAATTTTCAATAACTCTATATTTTAATTTTAGGATAATTTTAATGACATGTACATGTATTTCTTACAATGTCCACAATAATTTTGATGTATTTATTAAAATTTTCTGGATAATTTCATACATTTATAGCCAAAAAATCCAGAAGTATGCAAATTTAAAAAAAAAAGGAACAACACTGAATTTCAAAAATTTTTCAGTAGAGCCTGGGCAACATAATTTTTTTAGGCCTAATGACATAATACATATCTAAATCATTTTTTAGTCGGTACCTATCACAAAATTTTCAATAACTCTTAAATTTTGGGAGAGTCTTTATTACATGTATTTCTTATAATTTCCACGATAATTGTATGTGTTTATTACAATTTTCTGGATAATTTCATAGATTAACATAACAGCCAAAGAGAAATCGGGAAATATGCAGATAAAAAAAAGAAAAATGCTGAATTTTAGAATTTCTGGTAAGTATGGCCTGGGCAACATCAATTTTAGGCCTAATCTATGGCTGTGTTTATGTACTTTTTGTTTGATGTCTGGATAGGTCTGCTCTCACAGTGGTCCACCTCCAGCAGAAATTTTAACAAGTGTTTACGTATGACCACAAGTCTGCATTGCTACAAGTCTGGACAATGTCTAGTATCAATATACCTCATTAAAATGACTGTAAAATATCAGAAGGTCACTCAGTGAGGTCTGCTGTCTCACAGACCTCCAAATGTTGCCTGCCTTTGCTTATCCTGATACATGGCTATTGTAAGCTCGTTAAGAGATGATTAATCACTCCTTAAGGCTTTAAGGATCCAGACAAAAAGTTACGAAAACGTACCCTATGATCACATAATGCATATATAATTCTATTCATAAGTTCCATGTTGTTATATTGCACTGTTACTTAGACCAAGGTACTGTAGTGCTGGTGGAATGTTTGTTTTGCTGCTGGACATTCTCACTATGTGAATTACTCAGGAAATCAACATATAATTTTTGGAGGTTGATTTGGACTGTAAGAGCAGTGTACAGTATTTATATATCTTCGAGATCTTTATTTCAAAACACAGAACACAGACTACAAACACTCTATCTATTGCAGCCAAAGATGCTGAATTGTTGTAGATACTATTTTGATTTATCGAAACAAAACATAAAAAATTACAAATCCAAAATATCAATATTACACACTAACAAAGACAGAGAAAGAATAATAACGAACTTGGTTGCCTGGATCCGACTCAAAACAATTCTGCAAGGATGCACCGTATGCCAGAAAAAGAGTTCACTGCTGAAATTCCAATATTCTGGTAAAATATAGTAGTGGACTATATTTAAATTGATTTGATTTGCAGTTGAAGTGTTTAAATTTATTGGGTTTCCTTAGATTTGTTGTGTGTGTATTTCAATATTCCCTTTGCTAGGATGGAATGATCTCTCTACTGTCTGGTAAAGACTGACACTGTTTTTCATTTCTATATTTATGTGTGTTTCTGTGTTTCAATTGATGACAAAAAAAACAAATTTATACCCAAAATGGTAAAAAATTCATAAATTATCCCAAAAGCAGGCCTACTATATGAATAAAAAATAAATAATGTGACATCTTTCCCATCAAAAACTGCTGAATTGGTGTTGAAACAACTAGTAGAATCCAAAATTTACACTAAATTTTCACATTAAAAACTGGAAGCCAAAATTCACAAAGGCTCAAGGACAATCCTGGAGATTTGACATGACAAATAACTTACCCTAGCTGCTGCTTTTGCAGCTTGTATAGCTTTCTTACGCCTTTTTCTTGCATTCTTGCCATCTTTAATTCCACTTGCTACCACATCTGGTGACATTAATGTTTCAGGTTGGATGATCTCTCCAGGTTGTATAAGTTCATTTTCATCTTGAGATTCATGTTCTACCTATTAAGATAATTTTTACCATAACATAAATGTTAGTGATATACTCGCAAATGATATTTTGAGAGAAATATGCATTTTAATTCTACTGACTCAATTTCTTTTATAGTAGACACAAAAATTATCGTGGAAACTTCTTATCTTTTAATTTTGGGACAATTCATGCTACTTAAAACAAATAAGCAAACATTGTTATAATAAATATGCTGTGTGCAATTACTCTCAAGATAACACCATGGATATAATCTACAGCCCACTTTTAATATTGGCAACCCACTTTTGGCAATGATAATTAATAAGGCTAATCTCAAGAATTAAACTGGCCATAGTTATCAATTATTTTTAACAATAATTAATTAAATTTTAAAACAAAATGTTATTATCTTTTAAAAAATTGAGTAATGAACCTTTAAAATAATGGAGTAAAAGTAGCTTAGTAGCTATTTGCCTTCAATATTGATAAGGTCCAAAGTTCAAATTTGGGCATTATTGACTCTTTGTCAAGACTTCACTGTACCATTTCCAATTTCATTGCATTGAAACTTAGGGCATTATACTTCTCATCCTGTAAATAACGTGTTAAGGCCCGCTCATATCAACACGACCAATCGACGCGACAGGTGATAAGCGATGCGACAAAACATTGAAAGTGAGAAATAACAAAAGGTGCTCCAAATTGAAGCGATATATCGTCACATGACAGTTGTCGCGTGTCGTCATCCACTGTCGCGTCGCTTTGTCGCGTTGATGTGAGCGGGCTTTTATATGCTTGCTCAGGGCTTGATTTAAGTACTGTACTAGCCAACTGTACAATGACATAAGGTCTAGTAAAAACTCATTTGGGCTAGTAAATATTAAATTCCTTTGAGCCCAGTGGTCTAGTGAATAAAATGTTTGAAAATGTAACAAAAAATTACTAGTTTTCAAATGAATTTGAAATATGATTACGAATTATGATTACATACATCCATGAAAGATCAAATAGCAAGTACACTCCACACTCATTGTGATATTAGGCAGTACCAGTGTATCATAAAAATAGCGAATGTTTGGGGTAGTAAGACATGTTATGGGCTACTAAAAGGTACAATTAACTAGCTCAATGGGTTTAGTCACAAGAAAATGATAAATCAAGTCGTGATTGTCTGTTGGGTGCAACATGAAATAAAAAAAAAATAATACTTACTGTTTCAAATGACTGGTGGTTAAAGGTTTTCTTGACAACTGCACTGTAAGAATGTTTTGAAATCTGGTTTTCAGCTTGACTTCGACTGGCACCTGGTAGGCCTGGGTACTCACTTGTATCATGTAGCTGAGGTGGTCTAACAGCATTATAACCTACACCTTCCATCTCATTCACAGCCTGGTTTGAATATGTATCTTTACTTTTTGAGTATTCTGCCATAGATTTATGATTGCCCTGCGTCCTATGATGGTTATGGGTATTAGATCGTGCATTGTTAACCTGCGGGATGGAATGGTTTGGAATTCGTTGTACCTGCTGAGTGGGAGCGTTATGTACCATTGGGCTGTGTGCTTTGTGTGCAAGGGCATTAGCATAGCTCATGCCTTGGGCAGTTGGTACTTTATAGTGATTATTGTGAAATGCTTGAGGGGGTGGCATATTTGTCTGCGGGTGGTGTTGCGGATGGTGTTGAAATTCGGAATAAAACAATCCTTCTTGTGGAGGTGTATAAACAGGTTTTTCAACATGTTGTAATCCTATACTGGTAGAAGTGCTAGCATGCATGTGTTTTGGGCTGTAGTAGCCACTATCACTGTCCACATCAGCTGACGACGCCTGCGATGTGGACACATCATTGCCTGTTTGTTGCCCTTGTGACTTTCTCCTAGTAGATAGATGCGGATTTTGTAGATGGCTTGGTAATTCTGCTAAAGTTTTATCTGCTATTTCTTGACAAAAATCTGTGTTGAAATATATAGGGGTTAATAGTATATTATCAATGAATGTTGAGATTTTTCAGTGCCAATAAATAGATATACATGTGTCCAATTTTATGTCATTTTATCACTAAATACAATAAAATACAAAAAAAAATAATACATAAAAGAGAGAAAAATATGTAAAAAAATTTGACTACATGTGTTGACCATACAACGTAGAACAAGTGAGTCAGTATTTGCTTTGTGTTGAGTCTAATACTAGTAAAAAAAGTCAAGTGAAATTTATGCCGTATGTGTATTCCATGTAAAAACGAGACTGTGGCAGATATGATCTATACAGCCTACTAGTGTAACAACAATCATTTATCAAGGCAATAAGAGAGAACAGAGTTTAAAATTTAAAACAATAAATATTTAAACAATTGTTGCTTTTTGGAATTTTTGAGTAATGCAGGCGCGGATCCAAGGGGGAAGGGGTGCAGAGGGGCGCGCGCCCCCCCCTATTTTCGCCAAACCGTAGTTGCACACCCCCTTATATAAGGCACGCCGGGCCCAAAATTTACAGGTAAAACCTAAAATACGAACAAAATAGGGTGCCAGAGGAATTAACCTTTTTTTTTTTAAAAGTCAGGAAAAAAATGCGGCAACCATGCCCACCCGGACGGGAAAAGTGCGCCCCCTCTTTCGGCGGATCCTAGATCCGCGCCTGTAATGGGCGTTTAATTACCTGTCTGATGAGATGCATCCACCATCAACAAGGTTTTGGCCGGTCTTTTCGGCTCAGACGTCTGTCTGTTTTTTACATGCATATTCTTCCGCCAATCTACAGGGCTGCTTCTCATATTTCCATGCCAATTCTAGAATATAACATGACCAAAGACATTGTTTTATTAAACATACTTTAAACATAAGTACTGCTGTAGTTAATCATATTCTAAAAATTTTACTGATCAAAGATCAGATCGTTGAAAGCATTCATACAAATTATAAGCCTTTAAAGTAACTGGTGATGACAACACACTGAATTATGAATTAGCAATGGACTTTGACTTTACAAAAACTTGCCGTCATGGGTATGAAAACAAAAACACACTATGAAGTCCTTTCTCATAACACAGGGCGAGAGTAAATGTTACCCAAAAATTTGGTTGAAATACATGATACATACTGAATTTGGAAAATATGATCATTTTTAAAGCATTAGTAAACATCTACCTTCATCGTAGATTAAGTAGAACACAGTTGATTTGGTTTTAATTTACATTTACAAGAAAATAAACATAATTCAAGCTAGGGTAAAAATTGCAACTCTGTTGATCAACTGAGGAGAGCTAAGCCGCTATATGCACTAGCAGATCAGCACTGTCTGCGTGGCGAAGGTCTAAAACCATTCTTAGTCATTGATCAGCCAATTTGACAGGTTTAATTAATTGCAATTTAAATAAAACTAAATGTAGCTAATGAAAAAAAAAAGATGCATGATATCACAATGAGTACCAAAGATGAAATAGATAAATTTTAAAGTGGTTCTTTAACAGAGCGAAGTACAGAAAATAGTGCACTCTCTTTATAAACATACCCCTCAAATTAGATATAAACAAGGTCTCTAATTCGGTCTAATATATGTGAATAAGAAGTTTGTTCCACAAAAATAGTGTTGGCGCTGTAGATGAGGCTTATGATATGATGATAACAATGATCATTGTTTATTTGGTAATATTCAGCATCAAGGCTACAAACTATGTTGCCATAATGATAATATGCAGTGGTCATTTCATGTGATGATGGCCCATTAGGGCCCAATACAGCAATTTAAAAACAGTAACAAGAACCTTAAAGGAAATTCTTTGCTTACCAGGGTCAGTGATGATGCAATTATATAAATCAGACACACAGTTGAGAACTGCAGTCAAACTGCATTAGAGGTTATAAGCTCAAAGTTAAGTAATGAATACATTCATAAATTAAAGGAATATTTCATAAGGTGCAGCAACTGCAGTTGTTGGCTTTACTGATGCAGCTGGTGACATGCATTTTGATAATAATGGTAATTTTTTATTTATCCAGCATCAAGGCCACAACCTATGTTGTCATAACTGGAGTGTTGCAGGTGATAGGCCATTAGAGCCCATCATCAGTAAAGTCAATAAAAACACTAACAAGAAACTTAAAGGTAATTCAGCGTGGATTAAGTGTCTTGCCTAGGAACTCAACAGCTGACCGGAGTGGGCCTCGAACCACCGACCTCTTGATTGGAAGTCCGAAACGCCACCACTGCGCCAACTGCTTCCACTATAAATTGAAGGAATACATGAAAGACTACAGTTACTCTACCTTAGGACGTGGTTGTTGGCGCTGCTGATGAGGCTGATGATATGCATTTTGATTATAATGGTAATTTTTCATTGGATAATGTCCGGCCTTCGGGCCAAAACCTACATTGTTATAACCAGAGTGGTAATTTGCTACCGCCATTTGATTTGATGGTGGGCAATGATTTACAAAAGCACTATAATTGGTAGGTGGGCCATTATACTGAGGAAAATCCCTGCCATCTCTCCTGCAATAGGCTTGATTCTGTTCCTGAGGATACTGCCCTGCAAAGTTCTGGGGCTGAGGTGGGTAGTGCTGCGGATGAGTATTGGCAAACATTGGCGGCTGTTGTTGGTAGAAGTTTGAGTTGCTTATAGGCTGATGATATGAAGAGTACGGTTGTGGAGCATGACCTTGGGGGTGATGACCTTGATGTTGATGTCCTTGCCATCGTGGCTCATTTGTTGGTCCATTAGATGAACTGGCAGATAAAAAAATTCAAATTATAAAACAGTAAATACAAGGAAGTTAACATAAATAAAAATTTTACTTGTGCAGTAAAAAACATTTAATATTTCATGATTGGAGCACAAAGAATTCTGACATAATAATTCGTTTGCTCATTGGGCAAGCTATTTTGACACAAGTTGCCAAGAAACAATTTCACTTGCCCACATGGCCGACTCCTTTACCTTGTATGGTTATTGTCCTGGTAAAAATATTGTGCGTGTGTTTAGTGCAGTTACAAAAAAATAACATAATTTACCTTTTTTTGGATATGTTTGTTTCACATTCAACATCAAATTTACTTGCCAATTACTGGAAGACAACTATGCTATACAATAATTTGACACCCCTCCCCTTCCCACAAAAATAATTGAAAATTTTTAGTAAAAACTTTCAAATAAAAATAAATCATTTATTTTTATTTTATACTCCGTTTTGTAGACACAACTTACTAATTGAAATGTACAATTTAATTTTTATTAGGTCCTCCCTTCAGCTGATTTTCCAAAAAAAAAAAGAAGATCACAATGGCTATATACAGACAGGATGAGAAAATAACAGTACAGAGCTTGCAGCATTCTGAAATAGTTGCTCGCCACTTGATTGCTTCTAAATACTGGTTGTCCAAAACAAATTCCACTTGTCCTCTCATAAAAGATTATTTACAAATATGTACAAAAGTGGTTGTTCATAGACTAGTTTAACAGTTGCCAGTCAAGCAAAAAGTTACAAAATGATGGTTGCCAGATGCAAATTTTTGTTGGCCCTGGATGTAGGGATTCTGCAAGCACCAAAGTTCTTCTTTGTGGTAGACATCTTCGATCAACGGCAAACAGAATGGTGCAGCGAAGTGAAACCAACAGAAATAACAGTGTTTATGGCTGATTTTTTGACAGCATGTTAGTTAAAAGTTCACATCTCCTTAACAGGGTAGGAGCTACCAAGTCTCACACATTCTGCGTGTATTTTGGGCCCGTCTCACGATCTCAAGCAGGGCACCCATTTTTCTTCATGCATTGGGGTCAACAGGGGAAAACAGTAGCATTATTAAATAATGATACTTTTAAAGTGATAGTTGCGAATGATTTCCTACGTCTTTCAAAATAAGTAAAATATAGGCACTTAAGTATGCACCAGATCGCATCATTAAGAAATAAAAACTGAAAAACCTCCCCACTGATGGAGAGGACACCCCTTCCTAACCTCCCCACCCCCAGCTCAGTCACTTCCCTTCATCGAGCATGCATGCGCGCAAAACGAGACACCGAGTCATGAAAATAACACGCATGAAAATGTTTAGAACTTGGCATCTCTGGGACTCAGGGATGTAGCTAGAAAAATCCAAGGGCGGGCCAGCAACAATGTATGGATGGGTTGCATGATGACTAAAAACAGAATTTTTACCTTTTTCAGAAGCTTAGGGTAGGTGGCAGGTTAAAATTAGGCTTGGTGGAAGGTCTTAAAGTAAGCTTTAGGGTGGGTGGAACATTTTTAGGGTGGGTGGCCCCGCCCACCTTCGCCCTGCATAATTACATCCCTGGGACTACTTGTCATCTGCAATTTTCTTACAACATGGACCTATTGCAGCTTTCGTACTTCATTTTTTGGAGTATTTTTTAAGGGTTAATATTTGTCAATTTCTTGCTGACTGGCAGCTGGGCAAGTACATCTTTTAAAAATATTTTTCCAAAATAAATATCAACATACAGGGAGGGCCTCCCTACTAGTGTTAAGTAAATATGAATTTTTAGTAACATGCTATCATAAAATCAGTTACAAACACTGTGTTATTTCTGTTGCCCATGTTTTCCTGTTCCACTCTATTTACCATCAAATAATGATGTCTACCACAGCATGAAAAAGGCCTATGCAATGCCTACCTTTCTGCCACAAATGGAAAACAGCTAGTCATGTATCTAGGTAGCTCAGTAAGCGGAGGTTGGGACGCCATGTGGTTTGTTGTAGGCTGTGTACCTGTATACTGTTTGTTGTAAAAATCTCCTCCATGATACATCATTGGTTTACCTCCACACCCAGGTACAAATGGTTCAACTTCAGCTGACAATGCTGTGTCCTTTTGAGAGAAAAAAACAGTTTTATAAGTAGGGTCGAGTGTGGCATTTAGCTCCCCTGTTTGACCAAATAGATCTTACCACTCTCCTTGGGTTTCTCAGACCTCCCAAGTTGGAAACCAAAAAAAAAGTGAGATTTTGTTGTTGGGCAACCTAAAAACAGTGAGATTCTCGTATCTTGCTGGTAAAATAAAAATTCAAAGGAAGAAAGTCTATTATTTCTTTGAATTTTACAATAACAGATAGGGTTAGTAGTACTATAGTTCAATTAAATACTTACTGGATTGTAAGTTTAATTTCCAACTCCTTGACCAATTTATAGAGAGTTGGAAGCAGCCTGAAATAACAGGTTATCCCTAGTGTACTGTATCACACCACAATATTCCACAATGCTAAAATTAAATAATGTAGTTAGACAATCCCATTTCTTAATTTTAGTCTAGCCAAAATGAATTTTACAACCAGACATTATAAATGAAAACAATGCTAATGTTTAAAATTATTATGTCAACCAATCAATTTGCTAATTAAGATTCTTAATGACAACAATGCAATGCGTTTTCTTCTAATTTTTTTAAAAACATAGTATTACCGATACTACTAATACTGATAAACTTTGTCTATAAAAACAATTGAAATACATTTGAAGCTGACATTAAAAAATACATCAAGTGTAGACGACACAATAAAACAAAAAAAGATATAAAACTCAAATAAAAAGCACTGTACAGACAGTAAGACTTTAAAAGAGATATGGAGAAGTCTAAAACATTTTAAAAAATTATCTTATTATGTACATGTGAATTAAAAATGTGCATATAGTTTGCAAAAAAAAAAGCATATCGTGTACGGTTAGTTCTGGCCTTGGGGACAGAGTCTACCGCTTCTTGAATATAGGTCGAACATTTTATTAAGACGATGACTAGTCACTCATGGTACGCTGCCGTAACAATTTTGTCCTCATACACTTCACCTAAGTGGGCATTTTACCAATTAGTTTGGCAGCTCTTTTTGTAATACCTTTTATTATTGGCCAAGGATACTGCAGCATCGGCCAGTTGTTTAAATCTGAAACAGTTATTGCACCATCGGCCGGTTGTTTATCTGAAACTGTTGTTGCACCGTTGACCGGTTGTTTAAATCTCAAAGGGTTATTGTACCGTCGGCCAGTTGTTAAAAGATGCTACACTATGTAACTCTTGTACTTTACAGTCCTATTATTTAATGAAGTGTCAACTTCTCTACTTAAAAAAAATAGTTGGTTTTGCCTAAGCGTCGAATTCTGGACCTTCTGTTCAACAGTCTGTAGTGCTACCGCCTAAGCTACAAATCAGCCTGCCGATATGAGTATTATACTCTTGTAGGAACTCTCGTACGGAAAAAACAACCTCTGGCGGGATGGTTTAATAACCATTTTAACGTTTTTGGCCACCCAGCCGACGATGCAATAACTGTATCAAATTTAAACAACCGGTCAACAGTGTAACAACTGTTTCCGGTCGACGGTACAATGGTGTCAGATTTCAACAACCGGCCGAGTGCAATAAACACTTTCATTAATTTTAGCTTTTTCTTGCTCGATAAAATTATAAATTTTTTTACATAAAAACATCAATAAAGTCTTTGAAATTTCTCAGGCTTGACAGGAATGCATATAAATGATTGGCAGCCTACAACGTTGGTGGACGAATAAGTCACACCTAGCATAACTAACACCTAGGCTTACACCAACTGCACAGGATTAAACCCTAGACTTGGGATGTTTCATTTTGTCAGTACCAAATCAAAATTTAATTCAGAATCAACATATTTACTATTTAAACAATACACATAAACTATAAGGTTAATAAGCAAAAACTGTTCATGTCTTTAACGTAAATCTATATTAAAATAACAAGACGTACTGCTTGGTTATGCCTAGGCCTAAGGTGTGGGCTTCATACACCAAACAAGTTAATGGCGGTAGTGGAGTCAGAGCGATTCTTAGCCTGGGAGTTTCGATAGGAAGAAGCCTTCCTACAAGGCCTAGAAATATAACTAAAACAACAGATAAAAAATAACTGTAAAATACCATGGTCTGTAAAACAGACTTACCTGCATAGATTTTCGGTCCATATTTGCTTGCTAGACATTCTTAATAACCACTTTTAATTCAAAAATCATGTTCTAAACCCATCAGTAAGGACACATAAGAGTAACAAATTTAATCACTCTGGTAGTGTTGTGTTGTGTTGTGTTGGAATTGCGAAGGTAGTTCTCGTGTTTAGAAATGACGTCACCATTCTAAAAATAATTTATGTGTCAACAACTTATATCATGATTCCGGATATAATCAAAGGTACTGTAATTGCAATTTACTCAAGAGCGGACCCAGCATTGAGATTTACTGGGGGGGGGGAGGGGTTTGGGTGAGCTTAAAAACAGATTCAAATTTTACGGGCGGGAGATCCATCCTTAAATCCAATCCGCCACTATATTTTTTATAGGGGCGGATCCAGGATTGCGATTTTAGGGAATAATTCCCGTTTTTGGTTTTGATTAGCAAAAAAAAAAAAAAAACAAAAAAAACAAAAAAACAAAAAAAAAACGATAAAATGTTCACAATAGTAAGATTCATACCCTTATTATTGATATATGTTAATAGACCAATGATTAA
>JAOTQE010087588.1:0-15046 GCA_025631205.1 Nesometra sesokonis
CAAGACAACATCAAAAAACCTTCTGTTGCAATTTGTCCTAGGTCAACCTATTTTTAGGCGTATATTTACTGGACTACCTTACTGGAACCCACTACTGAAAATCAAACTTAATTTGACTGGTTTGTCAATTGCACTAGTAGACTATCATACTACACTTAATTACTAAATAACACTATCAATACATTTTATTACCTGGAGATTAATTTTGGCAAATCTATGATGGTGTTTAGAAAGAGCATTTTATTTTTTGTAACTTGGCAGGCTCTCTGATACATGGATTCTATGTCTGAGAGAATATCTAAAAGTTCATCTTAACTTTATTTTATTTTTAAGGACTAGAATGTTTGCAGAATTATTTTCCATCTTTCAATTCAAGAGGGTCATATCATCACTCCTCCCATGTACTAACAAATCATGATTGTAGCACAAACATCTTTATTTTTATTTATGCATTTTTCAATTCAACAATTTAGAAAATTGCATTAACCAACCACACCATCCATACTGTTAGTGGTAATGGCATTAATGCACAGTCCTCGTTACACACAACATTTATTAGTAGGTGTATGTCGAATCCTGAGGTCCTACTTAAAAAGGGCCATGATGCTTGTTGAAGATCACTTCTTCTTAGAGTATACACAATTTCCTACACACTCATCAAAGCTGGCAACATTGAGTGCTTTTAATATCTTTGTAACAACAACAGGAATGCATTGCATGGCATTGCTATGATGCATGAAGAATAACCTATTAAGCCTGAACAGTTATTTCTGATGGTAGTACGGTGGGAGACAATTTTCTAGTCTTTTCTGAAGTGTGTGTTGCAGTCTTCAATTTGTACATGAGCCATGCTGCACAAAAGACCAACTGCTTAACATCTCATCTGAAATACAGTACACCATTAATTTGCATTACAACCCTCCAGCCATTAAGGTTCAGAAATCTGTGGTTCATATTGACCTAAAAAGTAGGAGGTACTGTACTTTATTCATTAAATAGTCTATATCTTGTTTTTACACAGGGTATACACAACAAACATTCTTAACAATATACATTTTTTTTTGCTTACAGGGTCCCAGACCAGTGCCAGCTCCACGACGGCAAGAAACACCAAAGAAAATTCCAAGTGAAGACGAAGATGATGATGACGATGATGATGACGATGATGAGGATGATGAGGATGATGATGAAGAGGAAGATAGTGACGATGAGGAAGAAGACAAAGGTAACATATAACATAAATAAGATAGTCAATATGTATAACAATTTCACACATTACGCCCTACACAAAATGTCTCAGAATGCTGTTTAGATCATTCATATTAATATGAATGATTCTTGAGCTCACAGAGATGTACACAACTAGGAATAGGCCTACAATGATCAATATTCGTTGCAGACTGTTATAAAATAATGGTGGATGATCTAGTACCCCAACATAAGATCACTACAACATTGGAGAGTCGGTTAAAAAAAAAACCTCTCGCTGTCATACGTTTTTATGCTTTGGTAGGGTTATAAACTAATACTTATTTTTATGGGGCCTTACGTTGTTTGGTTGCATTGTGGATAGTATTAGACTAGCTACATGTGCACAGAGATTGATGCATGTAAAGTGGGTTAGGTAACACTGTAGTATAAGGTCTACCAGGAGATTCTAGTTAAACCCATAAATATTTTACTAAATATTTTGGTGCACTGTATGCCTTAGACTTGCCCCAAGTTGCTTCTGTATGGTCATTTTTCGTAATATATGTAGCACCGCTACGATGACCACAATAAGTCATATACTGTAATTTTTCATCAGAAGCGACTTGTCAAACTCTGCTGAAGCAAGAAAGAAATGATGTATTTTGTCCCTCCGTATTTGGCATGTGGGTTGATCGAAATAAATGTTTACAGTAAGATCGACCAACCAAAATGCTTCCTTTCCAAGTGAAGGATCTAAGCCCAAGCACCAGTTGAGAGACTACCAAACAACAAATTTTATACCTGAAAAGTATTTTTATGAATGTAATTTTGTCCTATTCATATAAAAAAAACTCAGATCTTATTTCACGGGCAGTTGCAATTGTACATCACGTTCCCTAGGCCTAGGAATTTTCTTTTCTCCATGGGTAGATCTAGGCCTACTGAAGACCTTCGCAGTGCCAAAATTTAATTAGCATGAGTGAGCAATGTTATCACATGATTTTCAAATTCAATCAAGCGTGAGCATTTACACCCATAATTTGGGTGGGAATGGTCAGCCATGAATTGTTTTAATAGGCCTTATGGCTAAACTAAGTAAGTATGGGACATCAATAGCACCTTAAAAGGAATCAAGCAATAAAAGTGAATAATCCCGACTTTAAGGCCTGTGAGATAGGCTATGTATTCCTCTGTAAAAAGGATTGAATTATTCATTTCAAGATTTATACATGAATTTTTATCAAGCAAACATTTTTTTAACATTTTGCGTCATATGAAATAACAAGTTTTCTTGCCATTTAGGATGAGAATTATGTCATGCTTTCTAAAACATGTCTCATTATGAAGCTTAGGGAGCGCCGCTGTTAGGTTGTGGGAAAAACTTAGTGTGCAGCCAGGTTCGAACCCAGGACCTCGGTATTGGAAGGCAAGCAACAGAGCCACTCTTAACATTATGAGCATATACACTTTTATAGTGTATTGTTATATTGTTGTGTTTATCCATGCGTTCCGTCACCGTTCTGGGAGGGTTGCACTCCTGATCGACTATTCTGACTGGACCTCATAGAAGGGTGTGGAGAAAATGGCTTCGAACAGCCTTTCACTCACATTGGTGTTCCAGGACGAAATGTTTTCACCTTTCGGAGAGATGTAGTTGCAGTTTGTTTGGCAATGGAGACGGTCTCATTCGCGAGCATCTTACTCATTGTGTGTGAGTTTCTGAGGGATTGAATGGGTTTAATGCTTCTTCTCTCCTCAAACTGGAGAGAGCCCTGCTTGTAACCCGATGAAAAGAATAAATAAATGTTAATGTTCCTCGTGCTCATTATTACTTGAATCCTCTTGTTATCAGGTAGATAGGTTTCACAATTTTGTATGTATGTTCTGTCTCTTTTTGAGATTGTATTCAATTTTCTAAATAAAATGCTATACAACAACAATTTATTCTATTTTTATAGCTAAATTGAACAAAAACGCAACAAAAGAACCCATTAAAATGCAACAAATTTCTGCTGTAAAACCAAGGACAATACCACCAATAAAAAGCAACCAAGGTGACCCTAAATCAATGAAAAAGGGTAACACACAAGTAAATGCATTACCAAAGCCAGCACCAAGGACAGCAAAGAAGCCACCAGCAAAAGAAGAAACTGAAGAAGAAGATGATGATGAGGATGATGAAGAGGATGACGATGAGGATGATTCGGAAGAAGATGAAGAAGATGAAGAGGAAACTAAAAAAACTACAAGTGTTAAATCTGCATCAAAAGCAGATACCCAGAAAATTAATAAACAAAATACAAAAGTTAACAGTAATAAAGAAGATGATGAAGATGATGAGGATGATGATGAAGACGATGAAGACGATGATGATGATGAAGAAGATGATGAAGATGAAGAGGAGGCCAAAAAAGGTACCATTTTCAAAATTTTATCTTAAAAGACAATGTATAAACAAAACTACTAGGTGTAGTACTTGTCTATGACTTTTGAAGAACAGAACTTTGTTGTATAAATGCTGGTGACAAAATATTTAATAAATAGATGGCACCCTCTATGTTAATTTTGTTTGGGTTATATAATACTGTAGTACTGTGTCAACTATTGGTCTAGAAAATAACATGCCAACCGGTGAGACCAATGACATTTTGCTTTAGGTAACTTATCTGATTTTTTAAAGTTCATTTAACAAAGGTATATACACACATTTGGTGAAGTGAAATGTGTAAAAACCCAGTGAAAAATTACCTCTAAACTTGTGGCAAGTTTCATTGGCTCATAAACTCATTCCAGAGTGGATCCTGGGTTTTTATACGGCCAAATTGTTATCTACTCAATAGTCTAATGAGGTAATTTAGGAGTTTTTTGCAAACATAATTTTGGTCATTATGGTTCATAGAATAATGAAACTTGTTTTTGTCATAGAGGTTCCAACCCTTACCATTTGCCCGGGAGTCTGCCGAAGTTTTACCAGTCTCCCGATTTTTTAAAGCAATCTCCCGATTTTCTGTTAAAATTTAAAAATGTTCTAGTACCATAGTTTGGCTTAGAATAATATTTAATCATTAAATACAGTACTTTTAAAATAAATAATTGCATACATCGTTCTAAATTTATCGTAATTGGCGCTAGTTAACCACTTTGCAGACCTGTTTTTTCGACCCTTCATAAAATGCATTAGAAGGTGCAGTATTTTAAGATAGAGGGCACACTTTGAAAAATCTCCCGAATTTTAGACCTCAGAGGTTGGAATGTCTGTTGTCACCTATTATGATAATTAGCATACACATTTTACATACACAGGTGTGTAGCAACCTATCAGTGGCAGTGACAGTAAATGAGTTTATGTAATAAACAGAAGATTATGACAGTTTCCAGCAATTTTTAGTTAAATAATAAAGATAACTTACTTTTTATAGACACAAAATCAAAAGGAAAAACAGACAAGAAGAATGATAAAGATGCAACTGAGGAGACAAAAACACCACCACCACCTAAGGTAAGTACTTACAGAAAATGTCAATTTTGTTTAATAAGACCTAATTTATGATTAATTTTAATCCCCAAGTTACCAAATCAGTTTTCTTCAACAACCTGCTATACCAACATGTCATTAAAATCTTGAAGAACATCTTCTTCACTGTTGCTGGTCCTGAACTTTTCTCTTTGATCATGTGTGTGAGTCTCCTGTTTCCATCTTTAAGCTGTGTTTCTGTGGATCTTTGATCCCAAAAAAACAATAGTTTCAAATGTTGTTTTCTAATCGTTCATTTTAAAAGTTGATGATTTTCACAATGTTTAACAAAAAAAATGTGTCACTCTCGATGCTAATCTTGACATCAAAAATTGTAAACTTTTGGATCGTCAATATTAAACTGGCTTCAACATTAACGATTTTGAAGTTGAGCACGTGGGATGCAACATTGCCTGTGGCAAGCATACATGTTTGGGTCTAGAAATAGATCATGCATTTTGTTCAATTTTACTTTTTCATGAAATTTAACTTGCTTCAGAAGATAAAATATAAAATTCACACACATACAAACACATCACGAAAAACGACAACTGCAAAACTCTCAGCAACACAACATGTTTCAAAATAATATAATAATAATCAATATTTCAACATAAATTATGTCATCATCAGGAATGATGATGGAATGGAAGAGTCCAGAATTTAACAAACAAGTTCAAAGTTACAATCTTATTCTAAGTATTTAACCTTTTAATCAAAATTAATTAAAAAAGGCAGCCCTAAAAAAGGCAGCCCTAAACCATTTTGGGAGTTGCCATTAATGTCCTGTAAAACCCTCCTGGGTCCGCCACTGCATACAATATTAATTAGTTCCTCTTAATAATATTTTCCAATTTACTAAGACATGTTTATTATTTTACTTTGCATAATGTAACATCAACTTTTTGTAAGTGTCAAATCAAACTTTTTTAATATCTTGTTGTGAATTTGAATATGTTTATACAA
Organism: Nesometra sesokonis; assembly: GCA_025631205.1. Taxonomy (NCBI): domain Eukaryota; kingdom Metazoa; phylum Echinodermata; class Crinoidea; order Comatulida; family Antedonidae; genus Nesometra; species Nesometra sesokonis. The sequence continues at coordinate 5,672 of JAOTQE010087588.1, forward strand.
ACCTTTGTATTCATTTGTTTTGGTTTGTTTGTGGAGCATTTATAGTCTTTCTGTCTACTTGAGTAAAATTTTTTTAAGCACTATTTTAAGTTGGTTTAGAACACTTCACGTTTGAAATTATGTTAGGGAATGCGGGTAAATAAGAACAGATGCATTTTTAATTGGTTTTTGAAGATGATTAAAGATTGCAAATTGTGTGAAGCGCTTGGAAGGTTATTCCAAAGATTTGGACCTAGCTTTGAGAATCACTTGGTGATTGGTGAACACGGGAACATTAAGTTTAGTAGAATCATGCTCTGACCTAAGATCTGCGCTTTAACAATTCTACTTGCTAATCAATTCCCAAATATGGACCCGTGCTAAACCATTAACACAACTATACCAAAATTTTAAATGCAACTTTTTGTTTAACCGACAACCAATGCAATTACTTCAGTAGCAGGCTAGTACAAGTATGACATGGTGCACAGTAACCAATAATAGTAAACCAATAAGCCATTTCACGGTTTAAACTGCGCGTGTGCATGATTAAGGTCAAGTCATAACATGGCGCGTGGCTTATTGAAAGGAATAAAATTTCCATGCGTCATTTCATGATTTTACCTTAATCTGCACATGTGCAGTTGCAACCGTGAAATGGCTTATAATAGTAACACAATGTGAGTTTAGATTAATTTCTAGGGTAAGTTATTTTAGAGGGATTACTAATAGAGTATGAATAAACTCTTTGGGACCAATGGCCAACCATGCTTAGTTTAAGATGTAAGGTTAGTTTAGTTTACCTTTTGTTTTATGATGCTGAATTTTTTTTGGGTTGACTAGATTCAGGGTAGTTTGAATTGCAGTTACCAGCAAATTTGGCATAAGGTAACCATCTAAGTTTATTTTTTTTTTAAATATGATGAAAAGATCAATACATGTAATGTAATAAGAAACAATCATTTTCTTATAATATCTTATGATTGAGTTTCACCTTTGTTTATGGAACTGGTTGATTTGATGACTAACGCTTTGGTTTGCTGTGTGTCTACAGTACATTACCAATCCTGCAAGCACCACTTACACATTTATTTTTATTGGTTTGGGTATTGTAAGAAAGAAAGTATAATGCATACCCCAAGCAATGAGATATACGCCATTGTGACAGGATTAAAAATTTTGACATAATTCCTGATGATAACATAATTTATGTCAACATGTTGAATCCTGCCCTGATGGCATGTATCTCATTGCTTGGAGTATGCATTATACATTCTTGAAATTGATTAGTGGACCTTTCGGGTATTGTAAATTGTTTAAATAAGCATGTACACTCTGGACCACAATGAGTTTTCATCCTCGGAATATTATGTTTGTTTTTTGTACTCGGAATAAATAGTTAAGAATAATAATTTTATAATACTGGACTACTTTAGATTCATACAACAGCATATCGCATCTAATTTAAGTATGACCGTTTTCAAATCACAGTTATGCATCAACCCCAGGGGGATCCAGGATCCACCGAAGGTGGGGGGGCGCACTTTTCCAGGTCCGGGTGAGCGTGGTTGCCAGTTATATTTTGACGAGCAAAAAAAAAAAAAATTATTTCCCAATTTTAGTGCTCATGTACCCTATTTTGGCCTGTATTTTTGGTTTTTATGGTGGATTTTGGACCCGGCGCACCTAATATAAGGGGGGGGGGTGCAACTACGTTTTGACGATAATAGGGGGTGCACCTTGTTTTCCTCCCCCTCCCCTCCTAAATCTGCCACTGAACCCCTTCCACTATTAACATGTACATACTTCACTGTATTGTGTGCTAAACCCTGGAGAGTCGAAAATATGGAGCATGTGCATAGTAAAGAATGCAGTACACTATTCAAAAAATGGTAGGATTTGTCTCCTGGTGTCCTGCCCAATGACCATTAGAAGTCCACCACTGAAATGAGTCTCCCACTTGAAATCAGTTCCCAACTTGAAATAAGTCCACCATTTGAAAAAAGTCCCCCATTTTGAAATAAGTCTCCAACTTGAAATAAGTCCCCCATTTGAAATTAGTCCCCCATTTGAAATAACTTTCCCATTTGAAATAAGTCCCCCATTTGAAATAAGTCCCCCACTTGAAATAAGTGCCCATTTAAAATTAGTCCCCTCGGAGCAGTTAGCGGCGCCAGGAATTCCCTGACAGCAGGGCAATGCCCTAGACAGGGGGGCACGGGTCCCCCGACGAGTTGGGCAAGTTTAATTTTGAGGTGGACGTGTCCCCGGTTTTCAGTCTGGCGAGCAAACAAAAAAAAACGGTATTTGCCGTGTTTTGCGTGCTTCTTGGCCCATTTTGGTCTTGTGGCTTCGTCTGTCCCTTGACAATACCCTACAATATCCTCCACGAAACCTTAATTTTTTCTTCGACAGGGGGGCAAAGGTCTCCCGACGCCACCGCAACTGCCTCAGAGTCATGTGCTTATCCTCGTTTTTCCACAATGCCTAATAAATCAAATCAAATAAAAAAATAAAAAAACTATTCAACTAAATTTTAATATAATTTACATTTACTTCTTAGTCATGGCAGTTCTGGAAAAAGAAAGGAAAAGAATCTGAAACAGAAAACAAGAAGAAACTAGAAGAAGATCCTAAACAAAAGAAAGAGACAAAGAAAAAAGAAGTAGAAAAAGAAGTGAAAAAAGATATAAAAAAAGAAAATAAAAATAAGAAAGAAGCTGATAAAAAGGTGGAAAATGAAGTGGAGGAGGAAGATGACGATGATGAAGAAGATGAAAAAGAAGTTGAAGGAAACAAGAAAAAGAAAGAGAAGAAAGAAAATGATAAAACACCTGGGAACCAACAGAAATCAAAGGCATGTCTTATATTATAACATACAATAAAATAAAAAATAGTAGTATTAAGTAATAAAAATAATAAGTTTTTAAGAGCGTTTAATACAATGAATTCTCAGAGTGCTAGCTAACTGCATTGCCATTAACTCTCTGTAAAAGAGTGGCATTTCAGGGGTTGATTTCTATAAGCAGTCTTTAGATGGTCTTAACGCTTAACTAATAAAACCTCTTTGGTCTAATATAATTGTAACATCACACACAGTGTTTAATTATAGACTATATACCATGGTCTTAGCAGAGCGATCTTAAATATTAAAGCCTACTAGGAGAATAGTTTGATGTACTGTACCATCAAATTAAAGATCGTACAACCTTCTTAAACAAAATTGAGCATGATTTGGCGTTACAGTTATCTACAACAGCACCCTCAATTTTTGTTTGACCTTGAACTGGCTGTTTTAATAACATTTTCGAAATGTAACTGTTCATTCATGTACTGTATCATGAAATTAAAGATCGTACAACCTTCTTAAGCAAAATTCAGCAATCATATGGCATTACCTTTACCTATAGTAGTACCCTCAGTTAATTTTAGGATTATTTTACCTTGAATTTGCTGTTTTAATAAAGTTATAGAAATACAGTATAATTGGTTTTTTTTCTTTTGTGGTGAAACCACCACATTTATTCATTCATTCTTTACATTCGTTATACATTAACATTTTGCCTTATAAACACTATACATATGCACATGCGCACTACAGTAATACATGTTTGCGTACTTTGTTTATTACTGCTAATTACTGTTGTTTTCTACCATAAATATAAAATACGTTTTTTTGTTTAATATATTTCCTTAACGTAAGCGTTTCTAATTTTCTCCATCACATTTTGGCTTGCAGTATAACTGTTTACTCATGTACTGTATCATAAAAGCACTGTAATGCTTGTACAATCTTATTAAACAAAATTCAGCATGGTATGGCATTACCTTTAACTACAATATCGCCCTCAATTATTTTAGGATTATTTTACCTTGAATGGGCTGTTTTAGTAAAGTTTTAGAAATACAGTATAACTGTTTTCCCATGTACTGTATCATACATTTAAAACTCATATAATGTTATTAAAAAAATTGAGCATAATCTGACATTACAGTTACCTACAATAGCACCCTCAGTTGCTATTAATAAGAAATGTTGTTTGTGATTCACTACTTACCACTGTCTTAGTAAAGACAGTGGTAAGTAGTTTAGTAAGTTTTTTAGTAATGGTCTAACCGAGATGACTGCTAAGACCATCTATGTATTAAATTCAACTTCATTCTGTAATTTAAGACCACTGGTTAAGGCTTGTTTTATAGCAATCCACCCCTGTTGTTTTTGAAAACAGAAAAAGGTGAAAATAATAAATAATGATGATTTGATGTAGTTTGAGCCCATGGAACGGGTTAAAAAATTTGCCAAAAATTTGAAGCTTGATCAGTACAATAGGAATAATATTTTAAATAGAATAAGGTTTCTTTTATCTGAGATGTTATGTTTAAGTGTACTTAATTCATACCTTATTTGGTTATTGTAGTTTTTATTTTACAAGTGGTGAGTATAGCAGTTATATAGTGATAAGTTGTTAGCAGGTCGCAATGCATTTTATACATGAAAACCAGTCAACTTACACTGTCTACCTCACACTTGTGAATGTTTAGATAGTGATACTACAAAAATCATACTTGATGAAGACATAACCAAGGTAGAAATTTTTAATTAAAACATTACATATGTATGGAAAGTTTGCAATGTAATTCTTCATAAGAATAATTAGCTTATAGATAGATAGATAGATACTTTATTGACGATCAAGGATAATGTCCAACATGGCAATGTGAGCCAAGCATGGCAATGCAAAAAAAACCCCAAAAATATTATGTACTTAACTTTTACAAGCGCTTTTAATGTATTGAAAACATAATCCGATTACTAACTTAGGCTCAAATTCTAACAATGAGTGCATTATATCCATATTTTGGCATATGTTGGCAGTTAAAGCGCACTCAAATAAAACATGCAGTTCTGTGTGAACTTCCCACAACCACATAATCGCTCTTCTAATGGTGTTTGGGACCAATGCCGTTTTAATTCTAAGATTTGCGATACAACTCGTAACCTTGAAAATGATAAATGTTTAGAAACATTTTAATCAGTACATTGGATGAACATCTAGAAATGGGTTTTAAATTAACACAATAAGTATGAGGTTTTTTGGTACGAGTAGATTCTCTCATACAATATTTAACTTACTCAAATCATCACGTTGACTAGGAACCTTAAGTGTATCAAGCATATAATGATAAAAAGGAGTGACAAATCTGTCAAAAATGAAAGAGTTCTTTTGGTTTCATAATATAGGGACTCCAGAGGTGTATTAAGCCGACGGCTGGTGAAAAATCTGACTGTAAAGATTTTTGCACTGGCTATAATTAATCTAATGGAATCTGTAGAAATACATACCTACACATAATTGAGCAAGTTTGACCTGTTAAATTCAAGTTTAACTGGTATTTATGGAAATTAGATTTTATAGCCAATCCCTATTATGCTGTCTGTAGAATAAAAGCAAGTCGATACTATATGTATATAGTTGTTATAGATATAGAAATTGGACCCACCCCATTCCATGCACTGTATCCGCCTATAATTAATTTCCACCTTTCAAAATGACATCCAAAGACTTCAAATACAAATCTGGTTTAGCGTAAAATTTGTTTCAGGGAGAACGACTTTATTTTGAATTTAAATTATGCTGTTTTCTGTATTCTTTAAAGTAGTAGTCTAGTAGTTATTGCGCAAATTGTGCTGGTTGTATTTTCATAATATTAAAGCCTAATTGCTACTTTGTAATTGTGAGGAACCTTTGAGATAATTCTTTTTAAAACGATTTTTTTTCATGAAGTTGAACAATTTTACAAATAAAGTTTTATTATGTATGTATATAATAAGTGATTCTGTTGTATATAATACAGCGTTTTCTTGCAAATTGTATTAAAGTTGTAACCATAAGTCATTTCTATTTTTATACTTAAGTCATTTATAGAATTACCCTTTGAAAAAAATAACACCCTCTGACTAGGTAGATGTGCCATGTTAAATTACTAGAGAGATCTACCTAGAACCGCAGAAACTACCTAGTAATGTAGTATATAATTACCCGTCTGTTGATGTTATTAATGCCTTAAGGTTTATTCTTAACAATGGCTGTACTTTCCTAGGTATACTTGTAGAGCATTGCTGGCCATATCCTTGTTAGTATCCCTTGATACCTACTGTTTTAGTATATTATGCATGGAAATGGTAATACGAATCTATGACCCAAAGACTCCATGCAATGTTAATTTTTATAGAAACTTACACATAAGGCTGAAGCATGTTATGACAGACAGTGACGTATCCGGGGGTTTTTTGACAGGAGCGGTGGAACTTTTTTGAATTGGGGGGGGGGAACGAGGTTAAATTTTGCTCAGCTAACCCAGCGTGGTTAGATTTTGATGAGCTAAAAAAAAACATTATTGCCTCTAAATGTGTGCTTTCCAGGTCCCCGAAGGTGGTTTTCCAGGCCGAAATATTCGTATTTAACATATTTCCATACTGTTTTTCAATTGTGAATTGTGAATTTTTTAGTTGGAGTGACATTTTGGGGAGGGGGGGCCTATTTCCCCTGAATTATTACTGGGGGATGTGTCACCCCCATCCCCCTCTTCCGCCGCCCATGGTGTTTGAGCACCCCCTTTCGGCGGTAAAGAAAATTCAAAATAATGTATAAATGAGAAGATTGAGCCACCCCTTCAGAAGAAATGAGCATCCCTTAACGAAAGGAAGTATAAGTGGCAGGAAAATAGGTGCATTAAAAAAGGCCTTAAAATGAGAGAAAGGAAATTTTTTTTGTTTTGTTGTAAAATCTAATTGAGCACCCCCCTTTCCTGAATCCAGGATACGCCCCTGACAGATTTACATGGTGAAATATGAATGGATGAACATAATGATAAAAAATTGTTAGATCACCAATCATTAATCCCCCCAACCCAAAAGACCTAAGTCCAAAAGAGAGTTGTGTGAGTGTATAAACTGTATTAAAATAATAACAAAGTAATTATAGATAATTGAAATTCCAATAATGTTTTAGGCAGTGTACCTGGTTTCCTAAGATGTAAACATTTAATATTCATTAACAACTAACATAATTAGTTTTCAATTTAAAGGCTAAAATAAATTAACACATTTGTAATAAAAATAAGTAATATTTTAATTAATGATAATTTAAATGTTTTTGCAACCATCAAGATAAGTCTTAAATTTAATAAATTTCTAAATGCATTTCTATTGTACAGTTTTCTTGAAGGGCTTCCAAAATATTAGATCATTTTAAAATGTATTTCAAAACTTTTACCTTGAACACATACATTGATTTATCAAAAAACTTATGAAATAAAGTAAAATCTCTTGTCAGAAGTATTATCATTTAGTCTATAGAAATTTGTGGAATAAATAAGGTAATGCTAATTTTATGAATCGTGTAGGCGTGCACTTAATAGTGTAAAGTTTCTTAGTATCATTCAGTGATTGCCAGCAGCTCTGTCATTTAAGATGTTGATACATTTTCATTTATATGTTTTTGTTAGTAGAGCCTTGTGATGCATCAAGTCGGCCACAAGATAAGCCTACAAAAAAAACTTCAACCAATCACAGCATTTTTTGTATGAATTAATTGCAGCTATTTACATACATTATATTAACAATTGTATAAAAAACTGTATGTATTTAGTCAAAACGTTGGAAGATACGCAGTGGCAGATCTAGGATTTGGAAAAGGAGGTGGCTGGCAAGGTGTGTAGCACCAAAGCAGGGTGTGGGCAGTAAAGTGGTGTCCCTCCTCTGAAAACATGAAGAATTAAAAAAAAAATTGAACTGTTTAGGTGCTTTATAGAGGTCTCTGGCCTTAATAATGTCGGCATTCTGTGATTTTGTTTCCTTATTTTATTTTTTTCCTTATTTTGTTTTTCTTAGAATGAAAGGGGTGGCTAGCCACCCTATTCACCCCTCCCCCAGATCTGCCACTGGATATGAGAGTAGAAAAATTAAAAAAAGAGAAATACCAACTCTGATTTTCTTGTTGTTAGGTTTGTCTGGTTTGGGGAACACAACATTTTTATTTATGCCTAATTAATCTGAGTAGCCTATGTAGATATAATTATTTTAAAGGTGTAACTCCATGATTTCAATATGTAGATACACTGTTAGTTTAAAACACCTTGAGTAACTTTATGTGTGTGATTAATTTGATTAATGTAAATTTCTAGCATATTATTTATTGTGTATAATACTTTTAGTATAAATTAGCTTTGACCAGATTGGTATTCATAGAAATGATATTTCAATTCTATAAAAATACGTTTTCATAATCTTGATAAATCCAATGTTGTCTAATTGTTTACATACCTTGAAAGATTTGTAATTATATTTTATTTTTTATTTGCAAAATATTTATTCAGGATATATATTCCTGAAGTAACATGTACAATAACGAAACATTCTAACACTGATCTACAGTATGGTCCTGATTTATAAACAAATTAAATAACTGTAAGTATACTACAGTAATTGAAAATAAGATACCGTCGTTAAATGGATTAAATTTTAAACAATTATAAAATAGAAATGGTGCGTTAACATAGTATTAAAATGCATTAAGATAATTTTCTTTTTGAGATAATTAAGACAGAGTTTAAGATAAATTGACTGTTTAAAATTCATAGCGTGTATTCTATTCACTTTGAAAACTTTTTTAGAAAATTTTAAAAAAATTTTTAGACAGAGAACTCAGAGTCTGTTGATAATTGTTATTGTTTTACACCATTTGAGCACCCTCACAATTGAAATTTTATTTACTATTTAAAAAGATGAGACTCTCTTATGCTATCTATTTCAAAGATTCAACTTCAATCAGATCCAAAAGGTTTCTTTGCTCAAGCACCATTAATCTGGAATCAGCTTCCATTTCACATCCGTCAGTCTTAGTCCTTATTGCAATTTAAGTCTCTTCTTAAAATTCGCATGTTAAAATAGAATGTTGGTCTTAATAGCGCTGTGAGACAGCAGTATAAGTGTGATTCATAATGCAAATTATTATTATTATCATTATTATTCTTATCATCATTATCATCATCATCATTATCATCATCATCATCATCATCATTATTAAGCCTTAGGGACATGACCCTCTGACACCCCTCCGCCCAACCCACTAAATCTGCCACTGTCGTGACCTGGAAGCTCATGCTGGTTGGTTGTCTTGAGCAAGACACTTTATCCGTATTCTCAACTACCATGTGCAATGATTACAGTTGCAGCATTGTGGAATGACAGTTGTTGCAATGAATCGTGGTAGTAATAATCTGAAGCACTTAGATACATTGGCAATAACCAATATATAATTTCAATTTCAATTTCTTTATTGCTACAAAAGCCATCAAGGGCCAATATCCGCTTGAACAAACATATACACAAAT
>JAOTQE010087599.1:0-15046 GCA_025631205.1 Nesometra sesokonis
GTCACATGACCATACGTAATATATCCTTCAGTCTTACTATTACGTTCATTATTAAATGATTACCAAACATCACTACAGCACCCTACTCGGAAGATCGACGCATGAAGAACTGTGATGTTGCAGTGGTGCTTGCGATGATGAACTGTATGTAGTACAGTACGAAAGGTTTGGGAATCTGAAATGAAAAGACAGAAACAGCCATTTTCTCATTTACTAGGCCTAGTACTGGACAATATCTACTGTATCACGAAGAGTATAGGCTGCTAGCCCTATTACTTGGGGCCCTTTTACTTAGTCATAGCCTAGGCCTAGAACAAGGCTAGGCAGTAGCAGAAACGGCCGCCTAATGCTGGGGTTTTAAGCTTCTTTAAGTAGAAAAGATCGTGATTCTACTGTAGTTAATTAGGCCTAGGCCCTATGCCTAGAATGCAGCTATTAGCTAAAATGGCATCCGCGAAAATATCAACGCGCGAAAATGTCAACAAAGTGGGAAATCGCGAAAAATTCTGTACACGAAAATAACAACGTATACAGTATTCAGCCAATTTACTTCAAATTTTCAGACAATGTCAGTACCAACAGTATCTAGTTTTATATACTTTTGTAAAATTATCATGTTTTTATATTTTATATATTTAACAAATCAAATTATTATTATTGTTTTCAATTTTTTATCACAAAGTAATCTTTGTTATTGAAAATCTAGTAACATGATTTTTTTAGTATTCATATTTTGTTTGTTTTAACAAAGTAGTACGTCACATGCTTCAATAAAGTAAGAACATTACAAATTCCTAGTAATACCAAGACATTCAAGGATTCTACTATTCATTTAAAATGTATAACTTCATTATTCTTTTCTGAATTTCTGTCTATTTTCTTTATTAATTATAAATTGTCTTTTACCTACATGCATATTAAATTAACCAGTGAAATATGGCTTAGAAAATTTTGGAATTTGAAATGATATTTCATTTAAATTTTTAATGAATGAAATACATGACATGTCCCAGGAGATTACTATAATACTTAACCGTAGTCAGCAATAATAAATCTCGGCTAATAGCCAAAATGGGTTGCAATAAAACAGTACAATATCGTAGTACACGAGTATTAGTTGCTAGCAAATAACAAACAAATTTACAAATTTAGACCTATAAAAGAAATCTTTGTGTTGCCCAAGCCAGATGGTCGCAAAATGTAAAAAAAAAAAAATTCTTTATTTTCATAATTTTCAGAATTTTTAGCAAAATGCATGAACTCACTTTGAAAAGGTCTTTATATTGTAAAAATAAATAAAAAAACATACTTAAAGAAATATTAGCTGATAAAAAACAACTTTTTCCAGAAAACAAAAAAGATTTTATTTAGGCCTTATTTAACTATCTTATCTCAAAGAAATATAATGAAATCATGAATAGATTTTTTTATTCAAATTATTTAACAATCAGCTGTCTCCATAAAATCTGCAAGCATTTATTTAAAAAAATAAATGTCACAAAATTTGGAATAGCAATTTATAATTGTAAAGTTCAAGTTATTATTAATAATAAATTGATTATAATAACTAACTTAAGAAATAATTTTGAAGGTGTTTTTTTTCAAAATGGGAAATAAAATAAACCAAATAACTGTTTTGATTTATTATTTTTGTACATTTATTATGATTTTTAAAGTTACAACACATCTTTTAAGTATTTAACACATTGTATGCCTGATAATTAGTCAAAATGTAGAGTGAATATAAGTAGTCTTAATTGATGACTTGTGTTTAAGCCTGATCAATATGCATCGTCAATATTTAGTAAATGAAACAATAGGTTGCTATTTACTGGTACCAATGGTGTTAAGAAATCAAAATCCACCACGGAAAAATTAAAAACCACCAATAAAACAATGTTCACTTGCTTAAAATAAAAATGATTAAGCATAATTGGAGACACAAAATATATAATTAGGCCTTCATATATATAGGTATGGAATTAAATGTTCAGTAAATGACACCGTTCAAATTGATACCATGCAAACCATGTTTTCCATGGCCGGTTGGCCATCTTGTTTTTCAAAATGGCAGACCTTTCACATACGTAAGGTAGGCCATGTGACATATATTTTATTTTTCAACTAGGCACCAATATACACCTATTTTTATAAATTGATTAAGGGTGCACTGACTTGCATACTAAACTATCCTCCGCTCCTTGAATGGGTGTTTAAAGTTGACTCAAAGTATTTCAGTACTACATAATATTAAACTCATAAAAAACTATATAAATCTGTGAATAAATAATGTTGAATATTATACCTTTTTGGGTATCTATCCATTAATTCTCCTGAATATTTCAGATACAAAAATATAAATTATATTTAAACCATTGCAACCAACTGCTTAATTTTTATGAGACAAAGAATCAATTAAATCAAACTAAATGATAATTGATCGGTCCCACACAAGGCATTTGAATTAATTCCATTTTCAAATTGGATTTTGTCCAATTTTATATCTGTTTCAATAGCCGACAGTGATAATGTATTAACGAGAAAGCACAACTTTATATCTAAATAGTTAATGTAATTGATGGGACTGTCTCATTTAGTTATTGCTGTACTGACTAGGATCCTAATTTAAAACTGACACCTATTGCAGATTTTTGACTCTGAACATTTTTAAAATAATATCGGGTATTTCCCAGTTGTTTTCTAATCAATTAAAATGATATTTATGTCTACAAGTTTGATAATTCTTGCAACCAGTTTCTCAGAAGTTTTATACTTGAAAGTTCATTCATATAAAAAAATATATCGAGTCCCCCATATCAACCACTACCCCCACCCCCCACTCTACCTTCATGTATACACCACTACTTCTTTATTGCTTCCATCATGGTAAAGTACAATATATTCCATACACTGCCAGAGTCTCAATGAAGTAGACTTATTTTACGCTGGAAGTTTTATTGATGCTCAGTTCAAAGACGGCAACAATTATATTGTCAATACCAAACGCTAGCATTAATTTTTCGTCATACACTAATCTGGCCTTTACCGTTAGCAGTAATAACATATCTAAGAATATGGTTTGTAAGTGACTTATGCTGGTATCCAGATATCCCAGACAGTTTGTAGTAAATTTGTATGCAGTGTATGTTACACTCACCTTAAACTGTTAGTGTGAACATATGTATGGTGAAGGTAAAGGGACATGCATGCTAAATCATGTCTCTTTTGTTATCAACATGGATCCATCAAAATGTACTATACCGTAATTATTCATATAAGCATGTAGAATACTAATATTATTATCAAATTACTATCACTTTGTAGTATAATAAGATGCAATACTTTAAGGTTTACAGAAATTCCGCTTTAAGTAAGAGTTACTACTCAATCTGAGGCAGATCCATGGGTTTTCAGCATAACCTGGAGTCTCCCAACCTCTCCCCCCACCCCACACACACACACTCTTGTTGAGTTGCCTTTTCCAGCTTGTAAAAAATGTAAATCATTTAAAGTTTGATGTCAAGTTTATGCTTAAAAGTAATAAATTGACAGGTCAATTATTATAAATTTTAGTGCAACATAATAAAATTTAGGTTTATTTTTTTACAAAATAAATTTTCAAATCTTCATGTCACTGCAATAAGACAATGAATTTTTTAAAAAAATGTTTAATTTTGGGTTATTTTTAAAGTAAAAGTCAGCTTTAAAAGAGTACATAAAGTTAATAAATAGTAAGGTATAATTGACATCAGTGAAATTTTATTTCTTTAGTTATTACATTTCTCTGAAAATGCAACAAATACAGTACACTGCTATATTAACCATCTGTCAATTTTAATGCATGTTCCTGCATGGCTCAATTCAGTGATGCTTATTTTAGTATTTATATGTACAGTACCAAAAAAACCCAAGATATTGTAATGTTTCTTAGTATACACATGTGATATTTTTAAAAATATCATTAAATGAACATACTTAAATCTTTCATGTTTTATTAATCATTTGACATTTGTCCATTTTCTTAATGTGTTTTCATAACAAAACAATTCCGATATACCAAAAAAATCAATATTCTATTTCCACATTTTTCCAAATTCTTTGAACAATCCAAATATTTAATTTGTTTCTTTTATATTATTAATCATGTACATGTTCTCAATGTGTTTCATAACATAGCCATTTTAATGATGTATAGTATTTAAAACAACCTGCTCTTTTTTAACAACTTAATTCACAGTTTATTAAATATTAATTATAAATACTGATAGTAATGATACCAATAATAGTGATATGTGTTATATATATTTTAATTAATTGTTAAACAATAATGGATATTAGCTTTTGATTTTAGTTGTACCAATATAAAATTGAACTTATTTTTCTATATCATCATATTTTTCTTTTTTCATTTTTCCAGTTATGTTAATAATATGTCCATTTTCTCAATGTACTTTTTAACATTGCCATTTTAATGATGTATGATATTAAAAAAAACTCCAGTTTCCTGTAATATTCTCATACTTGTCACATTTTTCCATTTGAGTAAGTACTTAATCGCAACAGTTTATTTCCCTTGAGTATATTGATCTGAAAGAACAGGAAATCTTGGATAAATCGGAATTTCACAAGATATTTAATCACGTGTCAATTTGAATGATGTTAAAGTGAATTACTTGCTATTTATAATAACAGGAACTCCATATTGTTGACACCTGTTATTAATTAAAATTTAGTTGAGCTTATGATAATGGCTGGTCACTGACAAGCTTGAATTTAAGGGAGAGGTGTGTTCATTTTGCTATAAATCAGCTAGTAAATTCCAGGCTCATAACTATCTTCCAAAGAGATGAGCGCAAGCATTCTTTAAAGGGGATTTTGAGTATGTTTTGAAAGAGTATCACCCAAGGGCTCCCAAGAGTTTCACAGGCTTGGTTTTTTAAATAATTTGTGAATTTGATGCCTTTTGCAATTTAATATCATAATAATTAAAAGAAAATGATTGAGAACACCCAAAGAGTTATAGTGGTTTTGGGAAGCTTTATGCAGTTTTTTGAAAAGGGTTAGATCACACAAAACCCACAGGCAAAGAAGATTTAATTTTCTGAGAAGAGTGAAATTCTCCATGAATAAATCAAATGTAGAAGTCCAGTCTGGTTTTATAAAGTTCCTAGTTAAAATTCAGTGTACAATGTTTGTTTATTACTGTAAAACACTTTATTTTCGTGGCCCTAAATGTTTGCGATTCCACGATTTCCAACATTTTGCCTACCCTTTAATTTCGAGATGGGAAGTTTTAATAAATAACATTTTCGCGATTTTTACCCTTTATTATGGTGCACACCATGACTATTATTTTGTTTATAAACTTATGTTTTGGTTGAAGACGATGATGTTAGTTTTGAAAATTGTCCATAATGGCAAAGTCTAGGCCCGATCCACCTACCTCTATGAATGATTTACCAATTTGCGTAGCGGATATCACGATCCTTCTGTGTTTACCTACATCGAATCGCTAGGCCTAGGCACCTAGGCTGATTTCGCGCGACAAATTCCACGATTGTATTCACCAATTTCCGCGTAGAATTCCAGCCCTCCATTAGGCTACGATTGTTTATTGATCATTTATGACAAAAGTCTGCTTTAAAAAAATCTGATTCTTCATCTTATTTTAGTTTAAAATCATTTTTTATTTGCCCATGTGTTCGTGAACTGACCCGACAGCAAAGCGACCCTGATGTATAGCGCCACCATCCTTGTCATCTGAGAACAAAATGTCTGCGCCCAGTGGCTTCGCTTGAAATATTTTATATTTTATCGATAATAAAGAGATGTTGAGAGCCAAAACTCATATAAGTAAGAGATATCCTCATTTATTACATATCAATTTGCGAATAGTAACAAAATTATTATTTCATGAAATAAACATGTTTTAGATGGTCTTCTCAGCCTCACTATATCTGACTTCTGTTTGGTGGGGACCACGCCGTGGTGAGTCCCGATTTCGGCAATTGCAATCCTATCGATAGGCTGGCAGCGGTGGCCCAGGCCTCTTTGCTTTCTTTGGTAGGGGATCAGTCATATATTGTACTGTTTGTTTGTATTTTTGTCGTGATTCGTGAATGATTGTCACTTAAACAAAAAGAGACAAGATCAGTTGTTTTATACATTATGATATCTTTAGTAAAATCGTTTTTGACCAAATACATTTTCGCGATTTTCGCGCGCACTGAATTTTCGCGATCGTCGGGTCATCGCGAAATTCGCGAAGATTAAGGGCGCGCGAAAATAAAGGGTTTTATAGTAATTAATTACTTAATTATTCTATTAAATAAATTTGTTATATTGTTTACTAATTAATCATTAACTCAGGACCGTACTCAGGATTTCAGATGGGGAGGTGCGTTTGGTGGAAATCCGGACCTCAATTACCATTTTCGAGTTGACAAAAAAAAACGTCATTTGCTCCAAATTGTCACGATTTCATGCATATTTGGCACGCTATGCGTTCATTTTTGTGTTTTGTGTGTTGTGGTTTCATCTTCTGTCACTCGAAAAGTGGACATTTTGTCATTTGGGGGGGGGGGGGTGCGCACGCACCTCAAGTCTAAGTTATGCATTTTAGGATTTTGTTTGTGTGGTAATGTGAATTTGGAAAGAGTCTACCCATCCCATTCTATGGCTTTAGCTATTCACATCTCAAAATTTTATAATTTTTTCTTAGGCAAGTTGCACCAAATATGTAATTTGTTAGTGTAAATAATAAAAATTAAGTATTGAAATTTGTTCATAGTTAATTTAAAAAAATGAACGTAATAAGAAATATGCAGTTTCATTTGTAAAATGTGAGAAATTGTCAAGCAGAAAAATTTGTTGGGAGCGAGGTCAGAAGAACGTCAGTCCCATATAATAATTATAATGAAACAGATTTAAGGAATGCATTTTACTTCTATAGATCCTTGTAAAGGCTTTGGATGTAGCAGTGGAATATGCGGGCTTGATGAGGACCGCTCGCCATACTGCCGTTGTGACATCGAGTGTGACCAGGTGCCACAGAAGCAGGTATGTGCAAACGATTGGAAGGTATACAACAGCACGTGCGAAGTAGAAAGAGCTGCCTGTCGATCAAGTATAGATCTATTCCCACTTTCTAATGGAGAGTGCTACGAAGTTGAAAGTAAGTTTTCAGATTTTATAAAAGTTGATAATATTTTATTTGCAATACAAAATAATAGCAACTATATTTGTGGCAGAGTCAGGCCAAATAAGACATAAGTCGGAAAATTAAAAGTTGAGTATTTTTATGGATTATAAAAACTACACATTATTATTTTTAACATACAAACAAATCAGTTTCATACATGTTTCTTTGCGAAGTTATAAACAATCGGAATTCGAACAATTAAAATGTAAATTTTGATAAAACTGTATTTGAAAATTGTTTATCAGTATACAGTGACTAAGCAGGCCATTTTAAATTGCATTTTTTAAACATTTTTTGATCATATCTGAAAATTGTTATGGTAGTATGAAAGTTGAATGCATGAACTGTACATTTAATACTTACATTTACTTTATAGGCGATTTTCTCAAAATCAGGTTTTCATGAAGGAAAAATTCATACCTCTTGATCTACTAATCCAATGAATGTCATTTAAAGTATGGATTATAGCTTATATTATGCCCAATAAGACAGTATCAATAACTCCATTTTGGATTTTGCTAAAATGAGACTCATTTTGAATTTTGGTTTTTCCTACCATGAGACTCATATTCAATTTTGGATTTTCTTACCAAGAGACTCGTTTTGGAGTGAGACCTGACAAATAATATACTTCCAACTGTACTGTTACCACTGATCCAAGTCTTTTCGCCCTTGTTTTAATTACCATGTTTTTGTTCTTAAGTCATTATTAATTAAATTATTGGTAATTGATTTTCTAAATATCCATAAAGTTCAAAAAAGTGTGAAGAAGTAAATTGCTTGCATAAATTGTGTTGTATAGTTCCTGAGTCATATGTTGATTTTTTACAAGCATCATTTAACCCGAACCTTCAAATTGATCCAGCGTGAACATCCAGATCGCTTGAACTTTTTCTCAAAGGTCAAATCAATAATGTGAATGATAAAGTAATTGATTGGTGGTCTCAGTTTTTACCTGTAGACTCCACAGAAACTTACTTGTATTAAATATGGATAAAAACGCTTAATCCAAGTTTTCCACAATAGGCAGAAACACAAAAAACAAACTTTCAAAACATTCAACTTTCATACTGCATTATAATTGTTTGAATATATGATCAATACTTTTTAAAGAAATATAGTTTAAATGCCAAATATAATCATGGTAACATTTTTAAATGTTTTTTTCTCAATACTTCATTTAATATGTTGGGAATTATGATTGTTCACAATTTAGCAAGAAAGCATCGAATGAAACTGATTTTTTTCTTGCATGATAAAGGTAAAAAAGTTTAGTCTCATATTTTAACTCAATTTTTCAATTTCAGACTTATCCATCCTTTGGCTTGGCTCTGCCACATACCGTAATATTGTCAGTGTTTGTTGTGAAAAATAATGAAACTTGTAAGAAGATGTTGAGTCTGAAAATTACCAAAAAATAAGAACGTTAAATTTCTAAAAGATTTATAAAGAAAAGTTTGTAATGGAATTTCATGAAGAAAACTGTAAAAACTTTAATTTCCCGCACCCTTATTTTTGTGAATTTTATTATAACACAGTGATCGCAAAATTAACAGCACATGAAAATCTTAAGAATAATAGGTAAAAATTATTGAACTATTATTTTTTTAATTGTTCAATCCCAAAAGTAAAAGGTCACTGAAAGATTGAAATCAAAAAAATTTAGAACTGTGAAAAGTGCTATAAATTTAAACAACTGTATAAAAATAAGAATAATATTAAAAAAAAAAACTATTTAAACCTATATCTCTACAAGCTTTAGTATAGTTTTCATGTTAAATTAAATTTTAATATTATCCAGGAAAATTAATGGGGTATGACAAATGCATTTCCTAATTGTTTTGATTTAGAAATTTCAATATAACCCATTAGCCTATTAGCTGTTGTTATTGATAAATTTCAAATGTATTTATTATGGAAATTCATTAAACAATTTATAGTATTATCAAGGATTATGTATACAATTGAATTGGGTTATTAGCCTAATACAAGTAATTGTAATTCTAACTATTAATTTCAGTTAGTGTTACTGAATACATTATATGGCCTTGATTATTAATAAAAGAATATTAATGTTGTATATTTTGATATAAATTATACTTACTGTAAGGTAGTCATAAAGTACAATGTAATTTCCATGTTTTTTTTTTAAAAAAAGAAATCTGTCTGTATCTTTAGCATTGACATTTATAACGGGCCCGTTAAAGTCAGAACCATTACTTGCCACCAACGCTGTGAACATAATGCTCACGCATTCAGTGACATTTTCCTCCCAAAGTGTCACGTCATGTCCTGCTGCCCGAATTTGGTGCTATGTTCTTCTGTCCAGTGCAGGAGATGTGTGAACCAGTACACCAGGTAACCTCCTACTCATTTTGAAAGATACACTGGGTTCTTTTAAGTACACACGACCAAATATATACGGTTTATAGTCCTTATCCAAGAAGACTTGTTTCACCACCCGAACCATGGTGCGAGCGGGCTTCGAACCTGTGCTGTTGTCTTTGCTATGGTTCACAGTTACCCACCTTAACTGCTTGGCCATACAACTCGCACATTAGTGCTGCTGAATTTAAAAGTTTTTCAAGCACCCCCAGTTGAATAAGTGGCCTATCTGAATATGCGTCCTCACAACGTGGTAAGACCCAGCCACTAATATTGATGACTACATTACGCAAGAAAAAATTGTGGTGATAACATTTGTGTGGTCCCACCAAAAAAGGAGTATCATGGTTGCAAAGGGCACATTCGTACATAAAAAAATGACGAAAAAATATAATGAAGTGCAATTTAATCATTATTCAAAATTAATTCTAAATTATTAAGTGTTTGTTTTATGCTATATTTCAATGCAGCAATCATCATTTGCCTAGTTGTTCTTTGACTTTGACAGATACTCCGCAACACTTCCATGTTGAAGTCAAACGCGGAGGACAGGGGTAATGAATGAACCAGTACGTCGGGGTAATCCCCTACTTGTTTCGAAAGGTGTACTGTGTTCTTTATAGTGCACACGTGCGGTATGTGTACACTGGGCCTACAGTTTATAGTCCTTATCCGAGAAGACTTTTTCCACCACCAGAACTATGGTGCGAGCGGGTGTAGAAACCATGCTGTTTTTACTACTATGGTTCACAGTTCCTCTGCCTTAACTGTTTGGCCATGCGACTCGCTAGGCATCGACACCTAGATGCAAATTTAGATTACTGCATTAAAATATAGCATGAAACAAACACTTAATAACTATATATGTATGTTTAACAACAATTTTAAATTAAATTCTCAACAATTTGATTTTAGACATTGGTAATTATCTCCATTTTTTTATTTGTGATTTATCAATGATTTGATGGAACAATTTTGTAAAACCTCATATTTATGAGAATAAAAATGCAGTCATTGACCTTAGGTATATTATGTTGATCTTTGACAACTACAAAGAATTTAAATTGTTTTAGTATAAATATTATGCGAGTTTTAGATCTATGGACTTGATCAGTGAAGCAGGATCACTCTCATTAATCTTTCTGTGATGCAACATTAAAGTTCCCATCTGTTACCTTTATGATTGACATTTACAAAAATATACTTTGGCTCAACTTCAAACGTATTATATTACATAGACATATAATATTTCATGTAGGAATTTTACCAATTGATACAAAATGTATCAATCAATATATATAGCAAGTATTATCTGGTATTTAATAGTCAGCCTAAAACCAATGTAGTATTTTGATCTAAAGCCACTTTCACATAGAACACACTGCAATGTTACCATACTGTGCTGACATTATTGCCATTCTAGACCCTTTCACTAAGAAGATCAGATTCCGGTAATATTGTTGTACCCTGTATGAAAGGTTCTAATGTACATTTGTAAAATTGGCAGGTTTAATTACAGTTAAGCGAACCTTTTACCAATATTTCCAACATTTTTAGATTTGCTTCACTGAATAAGCTGGTATTATACACTGTACCCTTTCACACTCATCTCACCTACTGTAAACTAGTAACGATGTTATAACGGTAATATATCTAGGGCCTGAGTCATTCTAAAAAATGTTGGCACTGTGCGGGCATTGAAGGGAAATTTAAGTGCCCTTTCACACTAAAGCCGGCATTTGTGATTTACCACAATATTTCAATTTTACAAATTCTGTGTGAAAGTGGTTTTATTGAATCTGTACTTAAACCTTTAAAATATTAAATCTATTTAAGATAATTATTCCTTTGTATAAATAATAATTCAAGATTAAAGAAATTTTGTATTTGTAAAGAACACAAAGTAACAAATGCCTCTTCTGTATAAACTAATCGACTAAGTACCACTCCTAAAGTGAAAATTGTCTTTACATCTTGTTTTAATATCATTTTAAAATATGTCATCATTCCTGATGATGACATAATTTATGTCGAAATATTGAATCTTGTCACGATGGTGTGTATCTCATTGCTTGGAGTATGCATTAAACTTTCTTGTTTTAATAAGTTTCAAGAAATTCATTCATGCAGTAAAGTAATTCACAGACTTAGTTTTCACCAACAGTTCACTACTCAACATTGTTGGTTAGTTTGCACATCCAGCCTATCTGCTGATCGGTCAGTCATTGAATAAATGCACCTTATAATTTTATACATGTTTATTAAGTGCCCCTACCCCAATTTTTACTCTCTTTTCATAAGTTACTATATATATTCACCACATTTGAATAAGCATCCCTCGCTCCCTTCCCTTCGCCGCTCCCTTCCAATCGCCCCTCCCTCCCAAAAAAAAAGATGTGCACACAAATTTTTAGACACTGAGAAGCTTATTCTAGTTAGTTCTATTATTATAGTAAAGGTTGATTATTGATAAGGTTGTTCATTGCAGTTTTGATACATAAATAAGCATTAATCTAATTCTCTAAAAGGCAATTCTCATAAATATCAATTAAAAACAGTCTGTCTGATTTTAAATTACTTTTTGGTCTAAATTTTTATTCGATAATTAATTTAAATTACTGTTTATTGTGGCAATTTGTAACTTGTAATAATGTATCTTAGGCTTCCCTATGATAACCAAATGTACAAAGTTAATGGACATCTCGCGCTGTTTTAATTCAAACCTGCCTATCCTACCGATATTTCTTTTCTTCACTTTTTTTGCCATTTAATGACTTAAAAAACTTTCCCTACCACATTTACAAAAAAAGGCCATGTTATTGAAAATCTAGAATAGGTTATAATTAAATTACCTATATGACCGTTTAAGGTTATTTTTTAGTTTTTTTCCAAAAGGGAGGCGACTCATCTCTTAAAATAAAATACCGTAATTGGTTGTTATGTCATCTACTGTAAATAGGAAATTAGCATGTATTTACATAGGTTCTATCCTAGATTTTTATTAACATTTTATGATTTTGTAAAAGCAGTACAGATTGCTAATTCATTATGCTTTAATTACGTTTAATAGGATATTGCATGCCTTCCAAACTTGATTTGTTTCCTACTGCTTTTGACATTGCAAATGTTGGCCAGTATGTTAATCCCTAGGAATTATTATCATTACTGTATACAAATGGATATTGATTTCATTAACAGCTCTTTTCATAACTCCTTATGCAAATATTTTCTTATGTGTCAGTACATTAACTATTCATTTGTTTGCTGTTGATTGAAATACATTCTCATCACACCTGTCTAGCATTGAAACATTGCTCAAATGTTTCCACAGTAATCTGTCCTGTTTTGTTTTATTGAAGCATTTAAAGCCATATTGGATTCAAATTGTTTTTCAAGGTTCATTGGTTTTTTATAGTAACACAAAACTATATTTCATAACTCGTACATAATTCCTCTATTTTTCACAGATTGCAACTTGCAAACATGGGTTAATTTTTCAAACTTTTAATAGGCCATGGCCTGTATGTATTTGTTATGTATTTAATAATAGGACTACCATTAAATATTATATGTATTTATGTTTTTGTTTTTTATATAATTTTTTTTTTTTGGAAAATAAAGTTATTATTTTATCGCTCCAAAGGTTCTATGGTTCAATGTTCTAGAAATTTAGCTTTCTTCAGCATCTAGAAATACCTAATTTTCTACAAGAATTTAATTTTATTGGTTTCACAATTATAGACATAAGTAACAAACTCTGTCAGTAATTCTTTTTCAACCTGAATCTGACCTCAAGTTGAGTTCAGCAAATAGCAACTTACCTTATGAACAATTTCCGATCAACATCAAGTCTATATAATAAGTATTTATCAAGATAATGCTTGATAATGGTCAGTTTGAAATTGAGATGGTGGATATTTGCCTCTAATCCCCATTCAACCTGTTTTGTATTTATATCTTGTTTGGTACCAGGTCAACATAGCTAATGTTGAGCTTTTTATCATAAAATGTCCATGGGAATTCATTTTATCCCTTAAATCACCCTTATCTTCATTCTCCCTATTTTTTTATGAATACCATAATGAATTGATGAATGCAGTTACTGTATATTGAATTTGTTCTCTTCAAACAGAGTAAATTAGACAAGGCTATTCAAAATTAAAATACTATATGAAAGCAATGTGATGTTAAGCAATAATTCATTATTGTTGTTTTAAAAATAATAGCATTTCAGATTACTTATTTTGTTAAAGCAATCTATCTTCCATAATACCATTTTTAAATTTTGTTTTTTTAAATAGCAATGTGCATTTTACGTATTTTGAAAGCTTCAGGTGATTTTTCTTAGCAACATAAATGAGTTAGGCTATAGTACTATTATTTCTAAGGATATGAAAGGTTACTGAAAATGGTGTGAGTAACCGAGTGTACTTTATTAACAAATTTTGGGTATGGATCTGTGGTATCAGATACATACAAATACAGATCACTTTGGCCATGTTTCCGCAGAGATAAATTATCCGGTAATTTATTGCTATACAAATTATCCGATAAAAGTGCTGCAGAAACAGGGGTTTAACTTCTGACATAATAAAATTATCCAATAATTATCCAATTCTATTCCAATAATTATCCGATAATTGACCTAAATGCAATAATCTTTTATCTTTGACTTGGAGTCAACTTTGATTTTGATTTCATGACAATTTCACTGTGGTGCCATGTGAGGGAAAGGGAAATCGCCAAAAAATCACCGGAAGTTAGTGGACTCGCAAGGCATTATGGTCTGAGTTTGCGCAGTTCCTTTTTAAAAATTAATTTGATTGGAATATATATTATCGGACACCAGGCCTTTATTGTCCAAAAATTATGGCAAATACACTGCTCTTTATGACTGCTTTAGGTATTATATTAATACTAATAAAATAAAAATAATAATAATAGAAATAATAGTAACAAATTAAAAAAAAAATTATCTCATCTTGGGCAAAACAAGTAATTGTAATGGTACGTATAGGCATTCACCATTCTCATTCTACCGCTTCTACCAATAATGGTGCTTACAATGTCAGCATTAAACAGATGCCATTTGTCTTCCAATATCGCCTGAATCAAGTATTACACTATATTTTTATAGTCATCTCTTCCAAAATCAACCCTCTTACAAATCCTAATGTTATGCTAAACCAGACAAACCAGACAAAATTCCCAAAATCATGAAATCAAGGTAAAATTGGTTCTCTAAAGACCTATCTCGAAACTGGAACAAAAATATACAAACAAAATTTAAAGGGGAAGTTCGGGTTTAAAATTTCTATGGCTAAATCTATAAAACAATTAGTTGTGACCATGCTGACAAAATTTCACAACATTTGGACAATGAAATAATGAAAGACAGCACTTTGAAAATTGAGTCCCAACTCAAAAGTGGGTCTACTACTCAAATTACACAGTGTTAAA
>JAOTQE010087610.1:0-15045 GCA_025631205.1 Nesometra sesokonis
CCACCCCCGTCCCCCACAAATCGACGCCCTTGTACTGATAAGCAATTTTTAAATGCAGTTTTCTAACAACTTACATTCTAAATGTTCGAACATTGATACATATCATTCCGAGAATGCATAAAGGTATACCAAATGAGACTACAGAAATATAACAAATCGAATTGCAGTAAAGTGGCTTACTAAAACAAAATCAATTTTTTAAATGACCGTTTTATATGCTTGACCAACACAACAATTTATTTGTGGCTTATAGAGGTCAGAACCTTGTAGTTGCTAAATTAAACTATCCCGAAACAGGCTGATAGTTTTTCAGTTATGTCTGTTAGTTTGCAGTTCGTCAAATTTTGGAAAAGTCAGATGTATTTGTTTATTTATCTAATGATCAGTACGGTATATTGGAAAAAACGTTTTACTTTTGTATAGTATTAAACAATGGTATTTTGAAACATAAAGCAACAAAATGTTTTTTTTTTCACTTTAATGAGTTATCTATCTGTACTTAAGACAGAAACAAGTTTCCCAGAAATACAACGGCGTTGTTTTAAGTAATTTATTTCATTATAGGCCTAAACATAGCCCTTCTTTTGTGCCGAACACATGATTAATTCTATTTAAATTAGTTTACTCTTTTAATGCAAAAGAATGAAATATCATTCCTTTGGAGTGAATTTCACTCTATAGTGATTTACTCGATAACTCTTTTAGTGATCAATTCAAACTATATGAGCGGATATCACTCTTTCAATAGTATAACAGAGTAAATTTTTATACTATAAAACCTACGTCTATTCAACATTAGGAAACGTTTTTTACCAGTTTTTAACATTGCCATCCGAACTCAGCAAACCAAGGTCAGATTACTCTGCTACGGAGGTAGTTTATTTTTTAACCGATAAAAGCAAATTATTGGTTGGATATATGTTTTATAATTTTCTATTTTTTCGATAAACCTACCTAACAAATCATACCGGGTTTTATATCAGATTCAAGGTCATTAAATTCCCTAAAGGAATCCGTTTGAACGAACAAAGAGATAGTTTATGAATGATGAAGTAATAACCGAGCTTGAAGCCAAAAACCTAAAATTTCAATAAATTCCCTATCTAAATCGGCCTGAGGATTTGTTACAAATCAAAGTTTTCCGATGAAATTAACAGGGATTTTTTAGGTTAGTATTCATAGATAGGTAAAATAATAATTTTATAACATAATTCGTTTGGGCCATTACATGAAAATCCTAAATATAATACTTAAAATATAATTTCTCAAAAACATTCGAGTTTTCTCTAATGGTTAAGACGACCTTTGAGAGCAAATGATGCGTTTCTATGCTTACTACCATAGTAGTAAATAGTCACTCTCTTATTCCACTCTCATCGAAGACTGATAAATTCACTCTTTTAGTTTGCAAGTGGCAGTGAAACATTAATGAGGTTTCGCAAATTTACGAAATGCGATAACAAAAACGGATACGTCACACTTACATTTTTTAAAGTTAATAAGTGTTAAAAAATATATCAGATTTTCTACCTACGAATCGGTGATGATTGTCGTAAAATACCGACCAACTGTGACAGATATTCAAGGTGTTAAATTTTTAAAAATTGTTAAATTTACGGAAGACTCTAGTGCTTAAGGTATAGGGAGAGTGATTTTCAAGGTTAGGGTCAAGCCTGATCCATCAATCAGGACTGTAAGCATTTGAAACATTTCACGTAAATATATCCACAGCCTAATTTCAAACGTTGCAAGAATTTATGACGTATCCGTTTTCGTTGCGAGTTCCGAAACCTTCTCATTGAATTTTGAATGATAAGCACGAGTACAGTGTACTTTCAATTCGTCGTCTTAATAAGGAAATTTTATCAATAATAAATGTCATAAACAGTAAAACTAATATATAATTTATGTCATAATTTTAAAATAATAGTTTATAGAATCATTAAGTCTGACAAAGAAACAGTGAAATTAATTTCACTGTTACGGTATGACTGGCAAAATATCCAAATTCCACATTTGCTACATTTTCGTATTTTGTATTTCTTCCATGATTGTAATGATGAATAAAACATTTTGTATTCGTATTCAAGGTATTCGTTAAGTCATCGGATATAACATAACGTACATGATCATATACCATGTACACCAAATTTCCTACTGAAAGCACTAATGACTTCTGTTAATTTACACCATCTCTGGTACATGTTGGACTTAGAAAGTACATGATTATTTCTATTACTTTACTTGTTTACTTGTTTACTTGATAGTTGAGACTGTAAAGCATTGCTTGTAAGCCCCTCATTCTTGGGCGTTACGAATCTTGAAAAGGGTTATAAAGTTTCGGGTGGTTTCTGTGTGTGTTAGCAAGTAAATTTTTGAAATGGTTAACAGACTTAGCTGTAACGACTGAATTTGGTAAGGCGTTCCATTCATTTATAGATCGAACAGAAAAAGCGTGTCGACGGACTTCTGATCTAAAAAGAGTAGGTCGAATTCGAAGAGTATGACCACTAGTTACTGAATCAGTAAGTCTTCTAAAAACACATTCTTCAGGCAGATCCTCTAGTTGATTTAATATTTTAAAAATCTGTATAAGGTCAGCTCTTAGACGTCGATATGTCAAAGAAGGCAAACCAAGTTTACGGAGACGCTCTTCATAATTTAGAGATTGAATAGGTTTGATTAATTTTGTTGTTCTACGCTGGACATTTTCTATCATTATAACATCCTTTTTAAATACAGGACTCCATACGGAGTTACAGTATTCAAGCACTGGTCGAACAATGGCCTTGTAGATTGAATGGAAGGATTCTGTTGATAACGCCGAGAAGCTTCTTTTGATTAATCCCAGACGACAATTTGCTTTTCTAGATATTTCTGCTGCATGATTACTAAATGTTAGACGGAAATCACAAGTTACGCCTAAGTCCTTCTCATTCTGAACACACTAGACTGGATCAGTAGAGTCTTGATCAAGAAAATATGAATGACCTATATTTCTTTGACCTAGGTGTAAATGTCACATACTATTACTAATATTGATTTCACAAAAAGTTAAAAAAAACTTATTCCCATTGTGGTCCTCCAGTATACTAACAAAAATAAACTATAAATTTTAAACAAACAATTAAGTGCACAAATCCATTATTAAAATAATACCTGTCAAATTTCTAGAAAATGTTAAAGTAAATATAATAAAATATTGTAGGCCTATAAGTTTCATTCACGCTTCTTTGCTTCTGACTTTTCCTCTGAAGTGTAGGGGGCTGGGGTAAAGAGCTCATTTCCCTTGAAGGGGGTGTTGTATTCGAGATCTTAATCTTCATATTTTTATGCTAATTTTATTTTTTAACCCCCAAGATTGGTGCTCGAGTGCCCTTAGCACCCCCTGCATTCGCCACTGAGTCTACTATCAAGTTTAATGTTATCCAACTCTCTGATCGATCGCCCGATGCCATTCAAGTTTTGTTTGAATTAAATGGTTTATAATTGATATAATGATGAAGCGTTATAAGTTAAATTGCCAAAACAAAACCAAGAGACCGTTTATAGAAGTATCCAATTGTTGCTAGACAACTAATATTGATTTATATCATAACACTGGCTAGTCACGGCAAATACAACCTGCAAAACCATTTGCATACAGAGATTATTCATGCGTATCGCACCTCAATTTATAGAATGCATACTTTTTCCATTTTTCGACGACGAAGTGACGATATAACATGTTTTAATGAAAGTGTGGCATTTTTGTTTGAATACCTTCGTTGTATTCGAGTAGAATTTATACGACAACGACGAAATATATTATTGTTATCACTCAGTCTAATTGTTTTATCAACGTATATCATGAATTGTGCTGTTTTGTTTATAGGCTAAATCTGGAAAATATTCTGGGATATAAAACTATTAAAATGTATGTGTTATTGTTTTCTGATTTAATACAACGTGTTTGTTACATAGTGAAAATCAAGAATACGTTTACACTCGCTGCATAGCTATGGAAATTGTGAGGCGCTTCTTTCCGTTAGTTAATTCTTCCATTTGAATTAAGGATGTCAGAAATTCACCGGTTTTTCTTCAAAGTTACTCATGAAATAAGTCTATATTGGTGAAATTTTACTGAACTGTGTATTCGAAATGGACTCCTTATACAAAAAATAAATATTGAGATGGCTGAAAAAGATGACAAAGATGGGGAAGAACAGAGGAGGTTGTGGGCACTGGCTTTACAAAAAGCTCTTGAGGGTGTTCCACCAAAGGAGAAGACAGAATCCTCACAATTCACAACTCTAATGAACACAGCTGTTGAAAACAAAGAGGAAATTTTGAAATGGGATAAAAAACGAAAGGAAATCGAAGAATGGAAAGACAAACGACTTAATGCTACTACTACAAAGGTAGGCCTAATCTTATCTATTATTCAAAATAAGATCAATATCTTTTTCTATTCATCTACATACTGCGGAAATTATACTGTTTACTCTCTGTATTACAATATACAAATCTACCCACATTTTCTAATTGATTTTTTCTTATTTATCTAATTTGGCTTTATTCTGCACATTTTATTAGACTGTGCAATACTATTAAAATCCATTACTTCTCTTACTAATTTCAATACAACGACTTTTGTATTTACAAACATCTTATTTACTTATTTCAGACACATATGTCGTTCATTCATTCAATGCCATTTATTCCACATTTATACGTAAGACATAAATTTTATAATTTTGTGGAAAATGAAGTGCCAATACAAGCAATAGGTTTTTAAATGTGGATCCAAAAGGGAAAAAACTTATGTAATATACAATTAACAAGTAGAGTAATATAATAACATATTTTGTAAATATCATATAGAAATAATCAAGATGATAATAATATTATTATATAATAATAATAATGATTTATTAATAATAATGATAATGTTGGTGATGATGATAATAATAGTATTAATAATAATAATAATAATAATAATAATAATAATAATATCAAAGTTATCAAAATAACAGTAATAATAATAAATTAGGAAAAAATAAAAATCAAATAATACTAAGAAATAAAATAAAAAAGAAAAAATAAACGGTATCACTAAAATTGTAACAATATTAATAATAATTAACGATGTATTGTTCTCAGTCTTAATAACAAATACAGTTTTAAGAATTGCAAACCTGAGTATACCATATAATAATTTAAGAGCTGGTGTAAAATCAATGATGACAATAGTTACCACATGTTGGATGAGATATCAATATGAAACAAGAGTTATCTTATTGATAATCACATAGTACGACAGTGAAAGTATATAATAATAATGGTAATTACATAAACCAGTGCCGGATCCAGAAATTTTTGAAGAGACGGTCCAGAAATGTTTATATCTGACCGGAGTAGGCGAGTTTCAGGTTTTGAATGTGACATGCAAAGACAAAATGTTATTTTCCCTATTTGTCCTGTATTATTAATGCAGAAAAGCTACCTTCACATCCTCATGATCAGGTTTTTATAGCGTTGATTATATTTTTTTCAAATCTGAATGGGGAGTTGGGACCATCAGAACACCCAACCTCTCCCCCACCCCCATTCTTGACCGCCATCCATATACCATGAAGAACTTTATTAATTGCCAATAAAAACTTTTTACTTTTGCAATCTTTTTTTTGATTGTCCTGATATTGCAACGGTATATAATATTAGCAAAAACATAAAAAGATTGAAGCCTAATAAGGTTTTTATCTTGTTAGTGTAAAAATTGTATTACAAAATTCTTAAATAAGCCTACAATAATTTCTATTCTCAAGTTCTTCTTCGATATAATTTTGATATAAGAAGGTTTAAACTATAATATTCCAAATACAAACGATTGAAGCCTCTTACATTTTAATCATTTCTCAGTGTAAAAATCTTATTAAACAATTCTTCACTACTCAAATGTCTATTATCAAGTTCTTAAGTTTTTAAATTTGATGTAATTTTGATATAAGAACGGTTTTACATCTAGACCTAGATAGAATGTTTATATGAAAGATAAACCTACACATTTTCTAAAAATATTCATCAATATAAAAAAAAATTGCACATTTTAATTAACAACATTTATTACCTCGAACATGAGGAATTGATTTATTTACCTGACTTTATACTGGATACGGCAAACAAAATACAGTTGAAATGTCTAGTCAGTCAATACTTCTTCTAGAACCATATTTATGACTATTTATTTCATTTTATTTCATTTTATTTTTTTTTTCGTCTTAAAGAATACACATTACAATACATTAAATACATACAAACTAACTACCCGACGGGTAGTTAATATTTGCAAAATGAAATTTATTATCGGGTTTTTCACCAAAGTAGAAAATGATAATAACAACATTAAAAAGAATTAAAATTTCGTTTAAACATATAAATATTATGTATAAGTTTAAAAATCATCAAAACTTAATTTAAATTTGTTAAAAATATTCTAAGATAAATATACCTTGTATATAAAAACCAGGTTAAAATTTCAATGAGAGTAAAATTCTTTAACAGTGTTGATAAAAGTGTTAAAATTTAAAGTTAATATGTCACGACGAGTATCGTCCCATCGTCTAGGAAAATTATTATAAAACAAAAAAATTAAAACAATTAGTACGGGAAAACGAATGGACAAACTTAAGATGATCTGAATGACGGAAGTTAATTGAAATAAGATTACTATAGTCAATAGAATAAAAGCCAAACAAAACACTTAACTACAAACAAATATGATATTGCAAACAAATTTGATGAGTCGTACCAAAACAAGCAGTCCAAAATATATAAACAAATTCAGATGCAATATTAATTAAAATTTTACTTCTTTTTTATAAGATAAATAAATTTTGAAATATTTACCTATTAAAACAATACCTGCTGAAGACAATAAATGACTAAAATTATTTTCAGTTGGATTATTGAAGAAAAAAAATAAATGGCAATAAATCTTATTTCATTATAAAAAAAGAAACTTTTGTTAATGGTACTCGTATTCTACTTCATTGTAAAAGCATACTCTCTATATATAATGTGTATTCTAACTGAATAAAAAATAAAAATTGCTTAAAATTGCTTCTGTTTAATCTTTTATCTGAAATAATTTTTTTTTCTTTGTTAAAACTTTAAAAAATAACACAAATTTAAGTAATTTGTATAAAGTGTTTTCAATGTAGGCATTTCTTGATTTTAAATTATTATTAAGTGTACCATTATAGAAAAAGATTTTTTAATGTCAAGTTAATAAATGATGATGAAAAAATAAATGATTTACAATTAAATAAATAAATCCGGTCCATTGTTACTTAAATATAGTTTTTTGGATATTTTTGTCCATGTTGATTAATTGTTCAACATTCTTAGTTCACCCTTATTCTCTTTCCTGTCGGTCTGAACTGAATGTTCTGCCTTGTTTTTGTGTTTTTGTCACTGTCGTGTATATGCTTTTGTTCTGTCTTTTTCAGGCTTACCCTATACAAGATTTTTGTCTAATCTTCTCTGGTATCTGCCTTCTTTCGTCTTTTAGTTAATTCTATTTAAGCAATTATTTATTATTATTCAATCATGTTATTGTTAAGAATTACTATTTTGTATTTTTGGAAGCAAATAAATGTTCTTTTGAACTAAACTGAACTATATGAAAATGTTAAATGCTCAAATCTTTAGATCTAGTTGTCCAGTGAATAGCATTTAAAGTGTATGTTATGCTCTATCAGAAAGTATCAATAACTGAATTTTCCTACCACTCATGTTGTGGTGAGACCTCACATATTGCCCGTTTATTAGGTTTTTTGATTGAGGCCCCCAAGATGCACAAATGAACCCTATCATATCCCCTTTCTCACCAGGGGTGTACAGGATTAAAATTTGATTCTCCAAAAATGGGGTTATTATTATATTATATTTTATGACAGCAGCAGGTTCTCGGTAATATCTGTCATTCACTTATTTGTCTGTCGGTCGTTTAGTCTCAAAAACGCAATTATTAAAAATTCTGTCTTACAATGCAACTTACAATGCAACAGACGGCAATAACATCCATGCAATTTCTCATTTCTCTTTTTTTTTTCGTTTTTTTTTTCTCGAATAACTCAAATATTAAATTATACAATTCGCATCTGTCATAATTATTGCCCTTCAAATTATTTACGAGTGTCTCTGAGCTTTCTTCATTATATTCGAATTCGATTGGAATGGAGAATATTACTATTTGCAATCTAATCAGAATTATAACCTACAGCGAATTCTACCACTGTTTATGCGTTAGGAGCAATTTGTAAATAATATTGATGTATATTACTATTGTTTGCCCGCATCTGCCGACTCTATGAAAAGGCCCAATAAAAAAAAATTGTTTTTCTATTTTTGAGGTCACATTCTGCATGCTGCATAAGCATCAACAGATGGACCGCAAAGCAGACTCAACTCCTGCCAACTCTACAACAAGGCAGCTCAAAAGATGTTTTAAACCATTAAAGAGCAGGTATCCAAGAATAAATGACTGATGACATCTTGAACATGGGAGTTTTTTGTACTCTCTCTCATCCACCAGTAAATTTGGGATCTGGGAGTTTATGTCTTTGGCAAAGACCTACCACGTCCAGGCGCGAATCCAAAAGGTGGATGCACCCAACCCCCCCCCCCCCCACTTTTTTGACTTGGACGAATATACGAATATTGTTTGAACTGCGAGACTGACGAACACGGCATTAACACCTGCACGTTATAAAAACGG
The DNA here is from genome assembly GCA_025631205.1 of Nesometra sesokonis. NCBI lineage: Eukaryota > Metazoa > Echinodermata > Crinoidea > Comatulida > Antedonidae > Nesometra > Nesometra sesokonis. Next base: position 8,762 of record JAOTQE010087610.1, read on the forward strand.
CCTTCACCGAGTTTGCCACCTAGTGGTACACGAAAGAAGAAGCTCAATTTGTTATTTGCAAAGTACCTTTATATTGGTATTCTCAACCAAATATTAATATCACAACATACCTATGCGGCCGACAGACCGACCAATGCAATGACTTCCTGACAACCAGATGCCTTATAAATTTGAAACCGATAGGAATATCCAATTTTTAAAATAAATGGTATGATTGGTTGATTGGTCGGTTGGTTGGTTGGTTTGTACTGTAGATTGGTAGGGGTTTTTTTTTCTTTTTCGTGAGATTGTCCCATATTTTTTTTTGGATGGTTGGCTGGTTGGTTGGTTGGTTGGTTGGTTGGTGGGCTTGTTGGCTGGTTGGTTGGTTGGCTGGTTGGTTGGTTGGTTGGTGGGCTTGTTGGCTGGTTGGTTGGCTTGGTTGGTTGCTTGGTTGGCTGTTGGGTTGGTTTGTTGGTTCGTTCGTTGTTGGTTGGTTGGTTGATCTGTTGGTTTGTTGGTTGATTTAAACTATTTCTTCCATGTTTGGTGGGTTGGTTATTTAGTTTGCTGGTTGGTTGATAGTAATTGACTGAATGATCGATCGATCGATTGATCGATAGGTCGGTTGTTTGATTGAATAATAGAGTAACTGACTGATCGATCGATCGATCGACCGTCGGTCGTTCGATTGGTTGATTGATTTATGGATTTGTTATCGACAAGGTACATGTGTGCACCTCTTGAATTATATGCGCGCACTCTAAAATCCCCCAAAATAGACTAATGAATATCTTACAAGTGAAGTGTCTAGTATAAAGTACCTAACGTTATCGAATATAATGATTACTTTATTAAGGTCTAAAGTTAATAGAACACTTAATGCGTAGTTATTTGTGAATCCAACTACTCATCCATTGAACACATACTTAAGTCAGACACGAACTTGTTCTACATCATTCTAATGGTTTAAACTGCTGTTAGCAAAATTAGCTCAATACCTATATCCAATAGACCAACGCCAAAACGATTCATAATAATGTAAATTGTAACGTTTTTGCCACCTAGTTTCGTCACCGTCTTCGTCGTTTTGGATTTCCATGGCAACACACAATATGAATTTAAAATAATACTGGCAGAAAAAAAACCTATGGCGTAACCGAAAACATCACAATTTCTTATTTTTAAATAAGAAATTGTGATGTTTTCGGCTGACGCACAAACCAACACTAGCTTTAAGATGCAGGAGTGGATTTGGGCATTCCCCCCCCCCCCCCACCTATTATCGGCAAAACGTAGCTGCATCCCCACCACTTGGGTTCTGAAAAGGGCGCCCCTCGCTTTCTGGACACTAGATCCGCCCCTCATTGTGTTTTCCAATCACAGCATTTATTTATTTCGGCCATCATCATCACCATCATCACCATAAACATCATCATCATCATCATCACCATCATCATCGCGTCATCATCATCATCATCATCATCATCATCATCATCGGATCAATTATTATCAGTTAATGATCAACATAGTATAGTAAGATTAATTGTAGTAACTTTTTCATTCAGTTTTATCATTTCTGACTTCAGGCCTACAGTAATATGTACTGCTTAATATTCAGTAGTTATCCTAGACAATCAAATTCCAGTAAATACGGTAAAACACGTGATCTTGACGTAATGTCGTAATGGAAAGTACTGCAGTATAATTAATTGAGTCATTTTGAGTGGATGTATTTATTGAAAAGCATTAACTATAATTACTATAATATAGTTGAAAAAAATGCCGCAAAACGCATTGAAAGATGATATTGATGTCGTGTTTGTTAAAATGTATCGAGGCAAAACATTATTTTCGATTATAATTGTCGCAAAATACAGATAACTATCATTTCATTGTGCTTTCGTGTCGGTTACACTCCCCAAAAATAATTTTCATCAGAAGTATTTAAATAGCGCTTTCTAACCTGCAGATTGTTCCAAAACGCTTATAAATTTCTAAAATTAGGTTAATCTTGGGGTGGGGTGTGGGGGGGGGCGTCTGTCGATGAATCAGTCGACATTCTGTATATCCCGATTCGATAATGACAAGCAAATAAAAAAACAGCTAATATGCCGTGTTTGACGTCTTGATCTTGTTGTATGACCGTATTACTTATACTACCAGTTTTCTGTCATAAATTTTCTAGTCAATTTTGGGGTTTTTTCTAGGGTTGGGTCGGGGGGGGGGGGGGTGCGCGGCCGGGAGACATTGTTAAGGCCCCTTAAATCCGACCCTGGAAATAACGAAGTTCTAATAAAATGCAGCATTTGCCAAATAAAAGGATGGACAACCAACCGACCACCATCATCGAAGCTATTACTTTTAAACTCTGTCCAGAATATCACATTTTTTTATTGATCATTTTGATCATTTTTTGACAAAAAAATTCATGTCCATGTATGGTGATGACGTGATGTAACCATGGCAATATATAGACATATCAAAGTTTTGTGTCAAAGAAAATATAGTTAGTTTGGAATGAGCTTTATGCGACTTTTTAAACGTTAAAACACAATAGTTTGTAGCCTATTTATATTTTTAGATTTGTCCACTAATCTCTATATTTCACTCTTATGGAGTTATAATAACTATTATAACTCCATCGTTGTTTCCTAATAAGTGTAATATGCATTTCAAGATCTATTATTCCAACTGATTTGGAATTAGGAAAAAATATTAGTTAGGCCTAATCAAAAGTGCTAAAATCTACCCTTGAGACCTACAAGTTATTATTATTATTATTATTATTATTATTATTTATTATTATTTCTATATGTCAATTACTATTACACAATTAATCACTGTTATCACTGAAATTATGATTTTAATTTAGCATTATTATTATTATTATTATTATTATTTCCATAGGCCTATGTAAATTAATTACTGTAAATATATTGTTAATATTATGTGAATTATTATTAGACACTTCTCGCAAATGAATTACAGTACTGTACATAGGCCTACATCACTATTTTTTTATATTTTATTATAATTGATTGATTGAGTAAAAAAGTCTCGATAAGTCCGAAATCCTATATTCAACCTTCTATTGAATATTCTTGCTGCTCCTATAGACTCCTTCCACATTGTCAATTTTCCCTTATCAAACGTCTTGAACTAATTTTTGGCAAACTTAAAGGTTGACCCTCCTCATTCTACACTACTTTATTATCTTAATTTAACATTATCCTTTTTGAAAAGAGGCAAAAACATTGTTAAATTTATAAAGTTATCCAATATCATGATCACCTTCTTAATCCCTTCCTCCTATATATAAAAGCTATGGATTTGTCCTTTCACCATGACCGACGATTTTTTCATGCTAAGAATTATCGTTTACTACATTCTAGCCTTCCCCACTCTTCTCACTCTTCTCGCTTATAATTTAAATTCTTCCCTCTCCTCTGATAAAAAAAAAACTTCCAAGCATTGCCTAATGTATGTTAATTCCATTTTGTATAATATTGTTATATATACACGGAGGAATACCCCATACTCTCTCAATGAATTTAAAAGAGTTAGAGGGAACTGAGCGACCACTCTTAAAAGAGTGAATTATCTGCACTCCAAATCCACTTTCTTGGAGTGAATTTTCTGCAAAAGAGTGAGAGATTTCACTCCTATAGAGTGGATTTCAATCGATTGGAATGAATTTCATTCTTTTTAGAGTGGTTCCCCAAGACCCTCCATAAGGAGTAAATTGTTACTCCCTTACGTTAAGCAAGGAGGTTTTATAGTTAACTATAAAACCTCCTTGCGTTAAGAGAGTATATATTGTTATATTTTTATTGTTGTATATGTATAATATTGTTGAATTGTGTATAATGTTGTATGTGACGCCACCCGTCACATATATTCCGCAAGTCCAAAGACGAATAAAACAACACCACAATATTTTTTATGCGGATTGCTCTAGATGGCATTTATAGCGAATAAAAAATTTAATTAAAATTAATTTAGCGGCAGTTTCTTAGTAATTTGTTTTGGTCAGCTTATAGATCGGTCCGTCTGTTTGTCGATCCTTCATCCCGCTTTACGGACTTTTAGTAATTATAGAGTTGGGTTTTAAGAAGTCCTTTTTTATATAAACAGACTAAAAAATAACATATCTTTAAGTAAATTAAATTAATATACCGATATTATTAGTATTTAGTAGTATTTGCTTTATTGTATATTTGTGTGTTTTAATGTGATGTAGGGCATTTCGGACGAGCAGTGTTGTATTACTAAGAGCAGGGTCGGATCCATGATCCACCGAAAGGGGGGTGGGCGCACTTTTCCAGTCCGGGTAGGCGTGGTTGTCATTGGTGCTCTGGTACCCTATTTTTCCGTATTTTGGGTTTTTCTGGTAAATTTTTGACCCGGCGCACCTAATATAAGGGGGCGCAACTCATAGATTTATTATTACCGTAATAATAAATCTATGGCGCAACTACGTTTTGACGATAATAGGGGACGCGCGCCGGTATCACCCCCCCCCCCCTAAATCCGCCCTAGAGAGTGCCACTCTACTCTAAGTGTAAAAGTAAATAAATAGCAATATGGTATATAGGTTTATGTTATTTTGTATATTTGCACGCATGCTACAACTAAATGCAAATATAAATTGCTAACTTGCATACCCGATCGTTCAATTAGTTTCAACTAAGGAACATAATTAAGGTTTAACCGAACTAACAATGGGCATAAACTAGATAATCAGTTCAATTATTTATCATGAACGTAATCAGCTATGCTAAATATATGAATAGAATGCTTTGAATTAAAATCGCCGCAGGGTTTTCTTGGGTATGACGTCATTGTGATACAGTAGAGTAGGCCTAAATTATGCAATTGTTAGCTGGGTTCACAACGGACTGTGGATGAATCACTCCAGATCATGACCTCATCTCTCCATCGATAACTTTCAACTATGTATAAATCAAAGAAATGCAGTAAACTAGTTTTCTAGACTAAAGTTTTGTTCACATCGAAGTATTACCATATCGGACATCCGGATTAGTTAACTTCTGGCACAATTCTCAATGTGAACGCTCAGTTAATACTGGGTTTAATAGTTTCTCGACTAAAGCTTGGTTCATATCGAATTAAAACCCGTACAGTGCCCTAATTTGGTCATAATTCTCAATGTGAACGCAACTAGGGCTGGGTTAGAAATCAAGGCATCAACTATTAACTAGTTTTTTTTTTCGACTAAAAACTAAATTCACTAAATTTAGTTAGCCGCACCCGGCGCTTATTCGGCCTACTTGCGTCCTCCTAATATTGACCCCCAAAATTGAACCAAGGCTAAAAATACGCAAAACAGAGCAATTGAACCATTTTCTTGTCAAATTGAAAATTTGGAAAACGCCCATCTCGGCTGAATAGTGCTCCCTGGATCCGCCGCTGCTAAAATCCACTATGCTAATGATGGAGGATGACAGAGAGCAAGGGTTTTTCCTCATTCCCTTTCGTTTGTAGTACAGTACTGTATATGCAACCCTACTGTTTCTTATCAATGGTCCCTTTCGTTCGTATACTGTATGCCTCAGGTAATAGCGCGAAAAACCACAATGAAACAAAACTACGTATGTATAGAGTAAATTGATGACTAAATGCTAAGTAGACCTATTGAATACAGACAGTTTGTGCGGTCAGAATAAATCGACATGGGGTCCTTTGCAACAGGTCATCTTGTTAATATAAATTATTTATTTTATTTCAACGTATTGGAATAAATGCACAATGAAAAATTAATATATTATGAACAACAATTGGCATATAACAAGTCAATAAAATTCGACCGTTTAGCGTCAATAAAAAGTTAATGAAAACTAAAATCAATTTTTATGCACGGTCTGTCAGAACTCGTGGGGTTTCCATTGCTACAAATAAATTTATTTGAAAAATAAATATAAAAATGAATAATTTTTTTTTTATCAAACTCTGCAACAAATAATCTAAAATATAATGGGAAAATAACATTGTTTTTGTAAAGGTTGTTATGCCTACCACATGTAGACGGGCGAAACATAAAAGGGTTTTATTATTACGTCTGCGCTAATATTTTAGTAGGCCTAGTATATAGATATTGGCTCCAGTATGCCTATCAGGGGCGGATCCAGAAATTTTGAAACGTAAACGGGAGATGAGGGGGCACAAACTCAAAAATATGTGGGAAACTTTTTTTTTCTTTAGGCTTACATTTTTTACTATTTGTGATTTTTTGTGATTGATGACGTACTTCTTGTAGTTAATTTTAATCAGATGTGGTTTTA
>JAOTQE010087621.1:0-15043 GCA_025631205.1 Nesometra sesokonis
GTCAGCATTAATAAACCATAAACCACTAAGTACCAGCAACAAATTAATACTCTAAAGAAACAGCAAAATGGTTTGTGAGAAAGTAAAACTTGACTAATGCCATGTTTATTGGTGAAAATATTAACATAAAAAAATTATGCTCATCGTCAAGAATTGTGGCATTACAGTATTCAAAGAAACTTTGTAAAACATATGAAAAGCTAAATTACTGTGAATGTATGTATCTCAAAAGTTAATATTTTTTAATTTGCATGCTAAATTTGATGGCTAAAAGCATAATAATTTTAAATATAAAAGTCAAAATTTAGACCATGTTTTAATATTTGAAATCATGTACAGTATTTTTATAATAATATTAACTCCATGAATGTACTGTATATTATTTTAAAAAGTGAAATATTTGCATATTAAAAATACTTGGAAAGGTTAATTCTTTTTATTATAAATATACTGTACTCGTCCTATTATAAGCCCATGCTCAAGTATAAGCCCGCCCCCAATTTCAGGTTAATTTCGGATTTCAGTTTATATTCAAACATAGCTTATGTCACATCCGAGTATAAGCCCACCCCCTAAACTTAGCTGATTTTCGTAGCCAAGCCCCATGGGCTGTTAATTTTGAGACAACAGTAAACAGTCTGCAATAGATTTGAGAGTACTGTAGGCCTATTAGCTGCACTAAACAGGAACATTGTAAACAAAAAGGCTCTTAGTGTAAATTGTTCGGGGTTGTCAAATAAACGGAACAGCCACAACAATAATGTTAAAAATAGTGTAGTAATCAAGTAACTTTTTAACTACTGGGCCGATTTTAACAGGGAAAAAACTGTACTATTTCTTTCAGTGTAAGAAATTGAAATGATTTATAAATATTCTTATACTATTAATAAATATATTAGTGAAATTATGTTCAGGCAAAATGTGTCTATGTATAATTTATACATTTCCTCATTAGACATGAAATGAGGAAGATAAGGATCTTAATCCTTTTTTCCACTTTGCTCCGTATTTAAATCTGTAATATGATCCAAATAAAAATATACAGGCACATCAAAGATTCGATCCTTACTGGATAACTTTCTCTACTTATGTTATGAACAATATTGAATTTTGTCAATCAGTCGAATCTAACATTTCTGTGTTTTTTTACAATTATTATTTTAATTTGTTAATTTAATGTTGTCCATTATACAATTCATTTTAATTTTATTTAAGATTTGCATTCATATTAATATAAATACATTATTACAAATAGGCCTAGATAAAATAGAAAAAGAAAGAAATAAAAAAAATACAGTTAAGAAGAAATTGACTTTTAATCTGTTATACGATAAAATTGAATACATTAATGTTAAAAAGATTCCTCCATCTATCATTGAGCTTAGATCTTTTAAACATGTGTGCTTGCTGTCTAACATGTCTCCGCTGTTTGTGACACTTCTACGAAATCTATAGAGATTTTCTAATGTATTTGTAGCTAGAGGGGTGGAACCCCCGGTCACATTAATTGGACAGTGCAAAATCCCGGCAAGTGTAAAAACATGGTAGGGAAAGCATTATTAAAACAAATCTGCACTGATTTAATGGCGGAAGCTGTGTAATTGTCCAGATGTCATGAAAGTACATGATTATATGATGACCTTTCAAATGTAAGCATTTAACATTGTCAGAAAACTTCTTAAATTTACGGCAAATCACACTAAACCAAATACAAAAATATCGACACTGACGCATAATTATGTACAAAGTTAAAACATTAAATATACTACTATCAGTGTGATCAATGTTAGCAAACCGCTAAAATACAACTAAAATTATGAATTAACATTAAAATGTAAATAGATTGGTTAAATATGACATTTAATAACATACAAATGTTGCAAACTCTGATTAATTTTGGGTTTCCTTGTTACTAACCCTTTTCCCAAGTGTATTAATGGTGGTACTGCAATTCTTTAACATTCATAATTTTTTTCCTTTGTTAACTTAATGGCGATGAAACCATTTAAATGTTAAGATAAATATTACCAAATTACCATACTCATTAATGTTGTTTACTTGTTAAGTTATTCCCATATGAGATGTCTTGTGTTCATTACTAAGACTTCTTGTCATTGCCGCTCGTCCTAAATGACATAATTCCTGCATTCTGTAATCGCTGAGTTTCATACAAATCATCACGAATACTTATATGGTAATTTTTCTAGAAAAGACCCAAATCCAGTTTTATTTTAATAATAGCGTAACCATTTAATATTAAATTACAAATTACACTGTCAGAGCTCCCAAGTCTCCAGGATTAGCCTGGAGTCTCCAGGAATTTTGCATCATTTCTCTGGCTCCAGGAAATACCCAATTTTCTCCAGGAATTTTAATTTTTCATGATAATCTCCAGGATTTTTCATAAATTAGTAATATAAACAAAATATTTGTAGTATTTTTCAATTCTTTGGACACTAAATGGTATTTTGATGGGTTCGTTTGTCAATAATTGTACCAAATATACTACTGTAAACACGTTTATATTTGTAACTATCAAAGCGTTGTTGGTCATACAATTTCACATTTAGATGCCCAATACTACCCCAAACAGTTCTGAACGCTGGCCGACAAAATCTCCAGGAATTCATCAGCTTTCAGAGGCGGTGGAACCTTTTTGTATCATGCGGGGCCTGGGAACAAGGTTAGATCTTGCCTAGATGCCCCACAAGGGGGACGCGTCCACGATACCAATCAGAGTTCGACAAGCCAAACAAACGTTATTGCGTATTATTTTGTGCTATATTGGTCCCTGAGGGGTTTTTTTTAGGGCCAAAATATTTATATTCACCGTATATACAGTACATGCTGTTTTTTTTTATTATTGTTTTAGATCTCTCTAAACGGAAGTGCTCCGGAACCCAACCAAAATAACAAAACATTCTATCTGATTTTTTAGTTGAAGTGACATTTCAGGGGGACTCTGTCCCTGAGTTATCACTGTGGACGAGTCACCCATCCCCACCTCCTCCGCCGCCAATACCCGCTTTAATATGTACACTTTTATGCTTGAAAGTAATAAAATGAAAAAAAATATGCCAGGTCACTATTGCATTTACACATTTGTGTACGATATCAAGTAAATGTTTTAATTCTTCAATAAAAAAATTATTTTTTTAAGACAGGCAAGAATTTTATTAGTGAAAACCGTGTTTTTATATGACAATCATCCCAGTGGCTGAACAATTTCACAATGTTATTCCACTAGCAGATCTAATACACGACGTACACGTAAAAACGCCACATATATTTGAGGCTAGTCGTGGCAATCCCACCAAATTGTCGCCCAGGAAGTTATTGAGAAATAAGCCAATAAACAACAGTTAATATAAACAAATACAAAGGAAATTTGTGTATATTTTGTTCAATAACTTCAGTTATACATGTCCGATTTTGATAGTTGACCCCTCATTTTAAAGCTTACAAAAAGTCTAATATGGTTTTAACAAATAACTTTTAAATTTTCCTACAACTTGGTGGTTTTGCCGTGTCATGCCTCATTTGAAAATAATCTGCTATTGATTCCAACTAACCATACTCTAGCAGTATGCTGAACACTCACGACGACTGAGGTTGTAATTTTAGGTCTTGAAAGCCCTTGTTTGTCTTACGACGATTTCCAGCCCTGAACAACAGAATAAAATAAACCAAGATCAGTTCAACAAATATAACATTTTGATTAAGTATAAATAAAAAAGCTTATATTTTGATTAAAGTGAATTAAACAGATTGCTTAGAAAATGTGTCAATGGCTGTTTCCTTACTAATCGAATTTAACAGTTATTTGGAATAACGGTTATATAAAATAAGTTAAACAAAATAAATCAATAGCCTACCTTGTTACTAGTTCAGCCTCCTCTACCGTTTGGGGTAACGGGAAATTCAAAGTTTCCGGTAAAAGAAGCGCCAATGCTCCTGCAGATACAGATGTAAAGCTGAACGCCACCAGTGGTAAAGGTGTCCACAGTTTTTGTATAAAAATAATCTGAGGAGCAAGCACTCCTGCAAAACGTGATACAAATGAGCAAAATCCAACACCGGTGCTCCTAAAATAAGTAGACAAAGGAAATCAATTATAAGAAATCATAACTGATGAATGAAAATATATTAAATTTAATGATGTTAATTAGAATCTATCCTCATGTATTTAACTTCGATATTAATTATGTGGACACGGTGCACCATGAAAATTGCTTCAAGCTAAGAGATCATATCAAAATTATTTTACTGCAGTTACTACAGTAACCCAGTGTTTCCAACTATGTATACTTCAACAACCTGCAACTGTCACTCAGGGATTTGGTTCATCAACCGGATCAATAATCCCTTATATTATAGGGAAATATTCGTTAGGGTAACTTCCACACAAAATGCAAAAATTGTGCATTATTGAAAATTTCTCTACTTAGCTAAACAAATGTGAATCAGTTTTACCCGTGAACAGTTAAGGTTTTACCGAAGGCGTCCATAATGCAAAACTTAATAAATAAAGTGTAGAATCCGACCAAGATTGATCAAATAAATTGAATTTCGACTGAAATTAAAATTAAGTATCTTCAGGCCGTTTCACCCTCTAGTGCTGCTAAGGTGTTGAAAAGGTGGGACCAGCTATGCCATAATAACATAATGGGACCAGCTTGAGCAGGGCTTGGCTAGTCAGCACGATCAGATGTATAACACTAAATAATGAGTTAGTCAAGTCGTGGTTTATACCACGACCAGGTGTATGCAAATAAGGGAGATAGGTATGCTTCTTGGTATTTGGAATATTGAATGAGAAAAAAATGCATTGATGACAGTGTAAGCTCAATATTTAATCTCTCTCAATGTGTCTAATGAAACTCGATATACAACTCTAGTATGTGGTTTCAACATAGATTTGTAGTCGAAGTTTGAAGAAATAACAGAGGTAAAGTCACAATTCAACTAAACAAATGTATGCCACAAAATAGGCACAGAAACAATAATCATCTATGGTCATATTAAGGCAACAGATAGAAAATTAAGAAGGGCTGTATCCAAAGTTTACCAGCAGCGACTGTTGCAAATAACAGGACGAACATTTATTAGGTTAAACATTTTGACTAATTATATTTAATGGGCGGATTCAGGATTTCACAAAGGGTGTAAGAGCTTGGATGGTGATGGGCCCAACGAATGTCCTCGCCGGAGTCCAGGGGCAGAAAAATGATTGTAACTTCCAAATAGCGAAAACCGCTGGATCCACCACTGCATTTAACTTCATAATCACAGCCATCATTTTTACTACTCGTCGTTCATACACTTACATTATGCTAGTGGACTTACCTAACGTCTGTAGAATAGAGTTCACTTGTAAACGTGTAAATAACTGAGAAAACACATGTCAAAAAAAATCTTCCTGTCATAGAAATACCGGTTCGTATACCTCCCATATGTGAAGCTAAAATATAACAAAACACAACAATAATTCATGTAAACAAATACGAGTATATAGAAAATGATTTTTTAACTTAATACAAACAGAATAAAAGACATCAACATCAGAAAGTACATGCGATGAATTAACTGACTACGTCATAGTGTGCGATCTTCAAATTTATTTAAAATTTATAAATACAGTATACTTTTCTCACAAAAATGTGTCGGGAATATTCCAAATCAATTAAGGACATCATGATAGTACAAGCTGGCACAGTTTAGCTGATGCTCAAACTGTATCAATACAAGAATCACGATACTGCAACGCAGTATCTGACCTTATACTAGACAATTTGTCACATTAACTTGTGCAATGTGTATTCAAGGGCGCCCCCTCCATTATCGTCAAAAAGTAGTATTTTAGGAGCGCCGGATCCAAAATTTACCATAAAAACCCAAAATAGACATATATATGAGCTAAAACAGGGTACCAGATTACCAAAATGGGGAAATAACCTCCTTTTGCTCGTCAAAATAAAACCGGCAACCACGCCCACCCGGACCTGGGAAAGGGTTAATAATAATAATAGGGTTAACTGTTAATACGTATAAATTGTATCCAGCGTATGAAAGATAGGAGATAGTAACTTCCACCGCCGATACAGCGCGATACACCACGAGAATCAGTGGAGACAATTAAAAGACTAATCAAGAAAGTTGGCGCTAGTCACTAAACAGCTATCGACCGACTTTCATCGTTAGGCTTTCTGAAGTTAGCTGAAACTTAGCAAGTGAGTAGGAAGGGCAGACGTACTTGTTATTGGCCATCAAAAAAAATATAAAATTACATTGAAACAACACGTTTTTTGTATAGACAAGTTAAAAAGTTACAAAGAAAAACTAAGTACAATACGTACGTATTATGCTTTCTTACTTCAATATAGAATACCCCAAGTAATGAGATACCGTACATCAGAGGTGAATTTAAAGGGAGCGCTCCCGTTTCGGGATGTAAATTATATATCAATATTATTAACAATGTTTATAAAACGAAAATATTCAGCAAGAATTGATCCATTAAGACGTCCCAGGGCTATTTTCGGACATCTAAAGATCAAAATTTCCCGGTGGAGCATTCCCCGGACCCCCTAAAACACTGACTCTCTACTGGTCTCCTTACGCCCCCTTCCTTTTCCAAAAGTCTACATCCGCCTCTTGTCATTGTGTTAGGATTTCTTATTTCGACATAAATTATGTAATCATCAGGAATCATTCCGGATAACGATATAATTTATGTGAAAATATTGAATCTTGACACGATGACTCAATGCTTGGAGTATATATTATAGTTCCTTACGGGTAAACTTTAATTGTATGTCTTTTGTGTCGCATACATGGTGCACTCCAACTCAACATTATTTTGTCCGTGAGTCTGTGAGGTGCAAATTTCTAATTATCATTTATATGCTTACAAAGAGGAATCTGTTTCAACAGAGGAGGAATATTACAATTTGTAACCCTTTTAAATACCATGTAAAATTAGTGTCCCTTACACAACGACAATAACTGTTGCATAACTGAAAATATTCATCTGGCTTGGAGATACGTTAATGACAAGTTTATTTTTTTTTTAAACAAAGCAATCAATTTAACTGACCTGACTGACAGTTTCCGACGTCTTGACTCCGAAGAAGGACTCCGATGAATTAAGACGTCCGAAACTCTCAGTCAGGTCAATTAAATTGATTGGTGTGTTAAAAATTCAAACTTATGATCATAATTGTTATATCATTTTAGAGGTTTTTTTTTCTAATATTTATAGATATTTAGAAACCTTCAATTAATTATTAGTGGAATTTCCCTACTCATTTTGTTTGTTTCGTTTTAACTTCAGAATACTAATTTTGATAAAAAAAACTTACGAATCCAAATGTTGATAAACGACAAAGAACCAGCTACGATGAAGCAGCATGCCATCATATTCCGTCTGCCAATTTTTTGTATGGCATACCAAGTGAGCATCGCAGCCACGAACTCTATAACACCAGCGACAATTGTTCCAAGATATATATCAATGTCTAGTTTCTCAACGTTGTACGTCAATCCATAATAGGAAAGAACCACAGTAAACCTGAAAACGTAAACGATATACGAAAGTGTGTGACACAATCTCAACAATTTACAGGAGAATTGCTTCAAAAGAATGCAATGTATATCCATTTATACCAAAATTATGAAAAGCGATCTATGTTTGAAAAAACAACTGTACAATTCCTACAAACAAGCCACTTGGAAGCTAATCAGTGGAGTTCACAAATCGTTAATGTTATAACGCTGCGATCTGCAGTATGCAAAAATATGAAGTACAATTTGTAAAATCCATGTAATGATGTCCATTTTTTAGTAATTAGGCATCGGTTCTGAAGTGGCGAATTAAGCGGAAAACACTGTCGACTAGCTCCCGGTCTTACAAACAAATCGATATAATACCAGTACCAATATAAAATGAAAATCAGTACAACATACTGTAGGTTTTATAACAGTCCAAAATTGGAACGATTTAAAAATATTAAGCCTCTTATTATGTTTTAAAATTTACCCAAAATAATTTAAAATTATCAAAAACATACGAACTCTAACATCTTCGTAATGAATTCCACAAACTACAAAACAAATTGTGGAATATCTTGACATGCCCCAGTTTAGTTATTTGTCACGTTTAAATCTTAGAAGTGGTTTGTGAATTGTAGAAATCCACACAAAGGGGGTAAATTGTGAGGTATTATCATGGATCGAATGAATGTTTAACTAAACGGTATAGATTTCTTTGAAGGAACAAAGCATTTACTTTAAAATGCTTTCCTGTAGAGGTGAATCAAACTGTCGTAAATAAACAGAGGCATTCTTGGTCGTCATGAACATTTCGCGATTTAAAGAAAAGTGGATCAACTTCAACGTTAATCTATGTTAAAATATGTTAACACTAGCGATTATTGAAATAATATCGGCCTTTATCCTTTAAATAAATCGCAAATCTCATTACTTTCTATTTATCCTTGACTTGTGGTCTTTGTTCAGAACATAAAATATCACGATTAATGTAGAAATATTGAATCCTGTCACGATGCCGTGTATCTCATTATTTGGAGTACCGTATGTATTATACTTTTTTACTTGAAGTTGATTAGTGGACCTTTCGGATAAGGAGTACCGGTATGTTGGTGACGTGTACAACTCTATACGTTTCGTTATTGAATAATAGACTAGGCATATATTATGCTAATATAAATCTGGATTATAGTATAAGTGAGGATAAATTGTTTGGCGGGCTTTTAGACTCAAACTAATTTCTTCCTATCGTCACTTCAAATTGGCAGTAGACCCGAAATCAGAGCCCAACCTTTTAGCCCTAATTGATAATATAGATAATAGCGAGGTTTCGCAAAATCGTTGATGAGTACTAAAATAATGACCAACTGTGACAGATATTTAAGGTGTTCTGCTCAAACGTTATAAAAATTTATGACGTATCCGTTTTCGTTTTGGTATTTCGTAAATTTGCGAAACCTCACTTCTAATGTTTTCATTACCAACAATAAACAAGGATTATAGTCTTTTTCCTCATGTTTGGAAGACGGAAGATTTTTATAAAAGATGATCCTTTTCTAGACGTGTCCTGAAATATAAATAATAAAAGTAGTCAACATCCTGACAATATTTTTTTTCTTTACAAAAATAAAACTGTAACATGTACAAGCACATGATAATAGTGAGGTTTCGCAAATTTACGAAATACAAAAATGAAAACAATATGTCACACTTCATCTTTTAAAAGGTGCTAAATGTGTTTAGAAATAATTATATCAAAGATCCTCGTAAAATACTGACCGACTGTGACAGATATTCTATCTAAACGTTACAAGAATTTATGACGTATCCGTTTTTGTTTTCGTATTTCGTAACTTTGCGAAAGCTCACTACTGAGGCATTGTAAACTTTAATTGGTAATTGCAACTTTAAAATTGAGGCATGAAACAGAAAAAAACATCAAGTTGTAGGAAAATTGAAAATGTGAGTTGCTGCAAAAACCACACCGTACACTTTCCGTAAACTTTAAAATGAGGGGGTAAATTATCAAAATCATCTGACATTTATAACGGAAGTTATTTGACAAAATATACAAACAGTTTTTATGAGTATGTTTATATTTCCTGCTGTTTATTTCTTAATTTCCTGTGCGAAAATTTGATGGTTTTCCATTTTATAACTAAAATTCTTCAAGAATATATTCGTTGTTTTATCAATAATGTATGTGAATTGTTACTCCGAGATAATTGATAGAATGGGTATACGTCTCTTTATATTTGGACAAAAAAAAGACACCCCTAGCCCAGAGGTACTGTTTGATCAAACCTGAATTTACCTCGTATCACCTAACCCAGTTCCGTCTTGGATCTGATGACAAATAAAAATAAATTGCTTGGGATGTTTAAAAACTTTGTACATCGACACCAGATCTACAAAACTATAACATCGATTCCAGAGACCTTCCATATACGTATACCATTGGTGGAAAATCGAGTTACATATAATCACAAATATTTAGTCATTTTTTTCTCCGAACACCCCAACCTTGGGCACACGGTATGGCTCGGATCATCACTAGACAGGAAGTTAGTATTCATTTTCGCTAGGCTTATTTATTAAAGTGAATCAAACTAATTACTATAGGCCTATTCTGTAATTTAATAATTTTCTCACATCTTTCTGTATTTTAATTTCATCTAATAGTTCATCAGGTAATTCACGTTCATTAAATTTAGCGATTTTCTGTAGAATTGCTTTTGCCTCTTCAGGTCTATTTTTCAGCAACAACCAACGAGGTGACTCTGGAATAAATCTGTGGAAGAATAACAATTTATGGTTTTCAATTTTAAAAACGGAATTATTGTACATTGCACTTTGTTTCTGAAAACTTTATTGTTATAGTTGTTATCGTTATTCTCATTATTATTATTTGGATGTTTTCCAGGTTTTTTTTGCACACAACATTGCTGACATTACGATGAAGATCACTGTTGATTTTGATAACGACCAGCGACAGAGTGTAGAAGTGAGGGCCATAAAAATAAAGAATGTTAACTCTGAATATCTCAAAAACTAACCGGCCGTTCAGGCAAGGAGGTTTTATGGTTCAAGTCAAAATGAACAAATATGGTTGAGCAAGCTAAAGACAATCAGAGGTCAGGTTTTTGGAGTTCCGCACCTACTATCTTTGCAATCTACCACTGTTTCTCAGTGGAACTTCCTGTCCTGTTTAATCATGGTCAGTGGACAAAGTGAATATTTTTGGTGACCATCCGAGGTAGGGGATGCATACGAACGCAACTTAAATGAAAACATCACAAACTTGGTAACCCGAAAAGTAATCGGCATAACTGAATGAAACTCTCTGAAAATTATAATTAAGAAAATACTGTGTGGAGATTTGGTGCGATTCAGATGCGGGTGTAATTGTTGGGGGTCATCTGAAGTTTGAAGATCCCCAACTGGAATGTGTAGATAACCAATTAATTTATCCCAATTAAACTTGTCCTAAGTAAGTGCTGTCATGATTCGATATAATTATATTTCACGAAATTAAATTTTAGCAATGATCCGGAGTGGGGTGTACATATTAGGGCCATTTTAAGAAAACATCCCAAAACATATCAAAATTAGAAATGAATGAATCTGAAAAATTCTTGGCAAACATGCCAGGTTTAATTGACAAAATACAGTATTAAGGACGATCCGGTGTGGGGATTCGATGGGGCACATTTAAGGAAGAAACCCAGACATATAGGCCATAAAATCGGTTGATAGATCTGGATATGTAATATTCAAAGAGTAAAAGTTTAAAATTTCTCTAAAAATCCGGGTTAGGGTGTAGATATGAGAACAGCTTCAAGTGACATAGTCCTGAACTAAAGAACTGGCAAACAGATTTCACTAAAACTTGGCAAAAGTGTTTGCCATGGTCCCAGGTATAATTGACAAAATTTTAGTGATAATCCGGTGTAGGGTGTAAATTTTGAGCAGAGGAGCATCAAATCGAAACATCCCTGATATAGGCCAAAAGGATAGTCCACAATTTTCCTTTGAAATACAATAAACAATCTTTTTAAATTGCTGTGACGATCCGCGGTACGGTATATGTATGCTGAGGACCGGTTAAAGGATAAATGTCCTAACCCTAATATCTAGAGAACCAGCAGACAGCTTTAACTGAAAGTTGGCAATTTTTGTTATCCGGTGTAGCGTGTGCATATTCTTGAGCATCTTGCAGGAAAAGCAGATTACATGTTACCCTAAATGACTTCTGGTTGGTATAAGTAGTTTTTGGGCTTTCTTTGCGACCTAGCCTAGCAGACCCGGTTCCCGGAGAAACCGATTTTCCTTTTCAAAATGTAATCATGTAATCAGTGCCGTAGCCAGCATGAGGCAGACGAGGCGGTCGCCTCGTCTGAAATTTTCAAAGTTTTACTTTTTAAAGGCGACTCAACCTCTGACCTCCAATACAGAGTTCCAGTCCCTGAAATTCTACGTGACCCCCCCCCCACCCAGACTTTGCCTCGTCTGTTTTTGAACTCTGGCTACGGCCTTGGTAATCATGTAATCATCATCATCATCATCACCATCATCATAATTACCATCATCACTATTATCACCATCACCACCACCAGCACCGTCATCATCATCATCATCATCATGTCAGCATTTAAGTGTTCATAAAATTGACTGAACTTTGTAATTACAATATACTTACAGATATATTATAATAAATGGCACGCCAACTAAACAGACTGTTAAATAGAAATTTCTCCATGACCTTATAAAATACCCGAAGATGGCAAGAAACAGGTAACCCAAACACCAGTATATGTACGTCAGAGCAGACACCAAAGCTCGCTTAGAAGGTGCCACTATCTCATTTACTAAAAGGTAAAAAAATCACGTAACAAATGTAAAGATCTGTCACACTATAATTTTTAGCACTATTTTTTAGTAAGTTGTTGCCGTGTAAGCGAACTCGGCCACTACGTGAGAGTTGAAAGGCTGGTGGCATCTCGGAACAACTGGAAAGAAAAATAACGAGTTTTTTTAAACTTCTGAACCACGTATTACTATTGAAAAGAATTAACCTGAGAGAGGTGGGAGAGAGGAATTAATATATTTTCCATAGAGTTAATACAGAAATTATAGAGAGTGGTGTTTGTTCATTAATACATAAATAAAATAAATATGCATTTGAGGATCACAGTTTGCTAATTCATAACTAGCATGTATCATGCCTTCGGCTCCTGAACTCCGGGGATAACATTTATAATGTATTGATATGTTTATCAATACAATATGAAGAATAATACAGTTTACGCAATCATGTAGGCATTAGGCCACTGTCATTTTCAATAAACCTCAACAACACTGCAATCGATAGGCCTAATATAACTTTACTGTTTAAAGAGTGTGTCATTTCGCTATTATTTTGATAAAATTCAAAGCGCTATTTACAGAATAGAAACTTACCGTAATTACCTATAATATGGATACAGTCAAATATAATTTCCAGCCTTCTGAAAGTGGCTTATATAAGTTTCTCGATGATGATTCCATCGTTTTTAGGTAGCAATTCATAGGCCTATTTTTAAGATGAATTAGCTGATATCGTAACGTGCGACCCTTAACTACTACATTAACAGTAATTCGAGAGGTGTTTGTAAAAAAGGTCGTTTGAAATTACATTGCAATAACATTAATAAAACACACGACTAATTAATAAATTATTGTAAAGTAACAAGATGAAACAATGTTTGTTTTTAACCTACGGGAATACTAAAAGGAATAATGTAATATAAACATTGAATTGAAATTTGTAATAAGCGTTAGATCGCTTTGTTTACCGTATTAGATAAATAAATGAAATTTACCATAAACAAATAAGCATATATATACTGCTATATTCATACAGCCATTCAGCAAGCGAAACACAAAGTAAAACCAATACGAAGGCGCAAATGACATTGCTATTCCGGTTATAATCTTCAGTGTAAGGGAGATGATAAGTGCATTCTTTCTACCAAAGCTATAGAATGAAAAAAAGGAATTGAAAACCATTAGCTAAAGAGTATTATAGACAAAAACAAAGATACCCATAGATTTTTTATTTACGGCTAGTTTTTTTATTTATATAGCGCCTTATACTTAATAGTCTCAAGGCGCTGTGGACTAGACGTTACACATTCATATGACTTTCTAATCCCCTTGGTTCACATCTTGTCATGCAGCAAGTACTGGCTTGCACTTTCGACCATTCGTCTGTCCACAGCAGGGCTGTATGAACCAGAACATCGGGGTAACCCCCTATTTGTCTCGAGAGGTACACTGGGTCGTTTATAGTGCACACGTGCCGTATATATAGGCCTACACTGGGCCTAGGGTTTATGCTTCTTATCTGAGAAGATTTATTACACCACTAGAACCATGGTGCGAGCGGGTCTCGAACCCATGCTGTTGTTATTGCTATGGTTCATGGTTTCCCTGTCTTAACCGTTCGACCATGCGACTCGCATGATGATGAACTTAACACTGTAAAATTGCAGTCCAATGTAGGCGCCTACTATTTTGATTTCTTCAGCCTTCTTCACAAACATGTAAGTTAATTAAAGAACTGTTTTACAATTATTGTATTTTGAAATTTCGTTTGTCATACAACTTATTTGCATATGTCGCACATATTATTGTGCAAAGACGGTCATCTTGCAAATTAGCGCAATTTCATTGGTTCCAAGACTCCGTTCGGCCTCATTTGTCGTCATTAATTAACTGATAATGGGAATTCGTTTTTAACGCATGCTCCGTATTATTTAATGCGATTAAATTATAATTATTCGAAACTAAAGATTGTTTTCGTGACAAGTTAAATAATCAAAATATGCAACTACAAACTTACTAATCGCTTATCCATCCAAATAAGATGGATCCAAAGAAATATCCAAAAAGGAACGATGAAGCAGCTAGTGAAACTTTGTAGCTATTTTCACAGACCAAATCAAACTGAAACAAAAGCACATTATTATTGCATTAGAAATAAATGTATTTCCTAGTTTTCGTCGACAAAACCTATACATTTTTGGTACAAAGTTTGAAATAGAGAAAGGACTTTTACCTTAGTTTATACAACGCATAAATATCGCTGATCAAAAATCGGGCTTAAAGCTCGTTTTATGTGATTATTTTTATTTTCAAGAACTATGAATACAAACTGTTCGTATGCTCACAGAATAGGACTCCTCATTGGTCCAAAAATTAAATTTGCTTGTATGAACACATTCAAAAACATACAAAAACATCCTAGATTTGTGGAAGCAGTTGGCGCAGCGGTGGCGTTTCGGGCTTCCAATCACGAGATCGGTGGCTCGAGACTCACTCAGTCAGCTGTTTGTGTTCCTAGGCAAGACACTTTATCCACGTTGCCTCTCTCCACACAGGAGTATAAGTGGGTACCTGGGAGGTACAAATGCCATATGCGTTGATTACGGCTGCAACATTATGGAATGGATTG
>JAOTQE010087632.1:0-15043 GCA_025631205.1 Nesometra sesokonis
AGAGGTGTTATATGACACTGAAGAGGTGTTATATGACACTGAAGAGGTGTTATATGACACTGAAGAGGTGTTATATGACACTGGATAAGAATGAATGAGTAATAATTGTACACAATCAGTTCTTTTGAAATTATCTTTCATTTTTTGTAGTTAACTTAGTAGAAGTAGGTACAAATCCTGGAGGGGTGAAGCTGATCAACACGTATCGTACCAGTCGGACCACAGATGAGACTGATATAGTGGAGCTTGCCAAGCAGGTTCAGAAGGTAATATACAAACACCATATGAGGCATGTGCCACGGAAAAACCACCAAGTTGTAGGAAAATTGTAAATTGAGTTATTGTTAAAACCATATTACACTTTTCATAATCTTTAAAATGAGGGATCAGTTATCAAAATTGAACATCTATAATTGACAAAACATACACAGATTTCCTTTGTATTTGTTAGTATTTGCTGTAGTTTATTTGCTTATTTTTGAATACAGTAACCTCCTGTTCAACAACTTGGTGGATTTTTTATGACTAACCTCATATGCAGGGGCAGATGCAGACTTTCAGAAAAAAAGGGGGCCAGTAGGGACACAAAGTTTTAGTGGGGTCTGGGAGAATACTCGTGAAATTGTGGTTTAGATGTCCAGAAATGGTCTTGGGGGCGTGTTAAGGGATAATTTCTTGTCTTATGATTGCTGAATATGTTTCGTTTTATAGACAATGTTAATAGTATTAATATATTTCACTTTCTGAAAGGGTGTCAGGGCTGGAGCCAGTAAACCCCTTCCCCCTTAAATCCACCCCTGATAGAGACTCTGGTATAAGTCCACCCAACACTTAAGTGTTACACACAAAGCTTGTTTTCCTGTCGATTGTAAATCCCAAAATTTTCTCTACTCTTTCCAATTTTGTGCCTTTGCTTTGCTTAAATGCTTCCCATATCCAAGTCCATAATGGATACTTTCCTTTTCAACCTCTTCCCTGCGATTTAATCAACTCCCTCTTAGTGTTTTATTTTCTTCTAATGTAAGATACAACTAAAATAATCATTATTTTGAAATCAGTTTGATTGTAACAGTTTTTTTTTTCTGTAGGCTGATGAATTCACCAGAGCTAATGCTGGCAACAAATTAACAGTAATTGCCGATCAGATCCGATACTTACAAGAGCAAGCCTATAAGGTGCTACATGAGGCAAAGAGGGATGCTGACCTGCACCATGTAGCCTGCAACTTCAAGAAATGTCCCGGCAAAGTCTACCATTTATACAAACGCCCATCTGGTCAGAGATACTTCTCACTATTGTCCCCAGAGGTATGCAAATTTAGTTGTCTGAATTAAACTCACAATCAACTTTCGTAAAAATGAGCACCCAGAAAACAGTATTTCATTTTGATTTTCATCTTCGTTGTCGTCGTCGTCATCATTATCATCATTATCATCATCAGCATCCTTCGTCGGCGGAGTTGGTGTTGTCCTCATCATCAAGGTCAAGATTGTCACCATTACCGTCGTCATCTTAATCATTGACATAACCATCATTGTCATTATCGACATTGTGATCGTCATAATTATCACCATCATTGTCATCATCAACATTATCATCATCATTGTCGACATTGTCCTAGTTATCTTCATCGTAATTAGCATTGTCATCATCGTCATCGTTATTATCATTGTCATCATTGTCATCATCTGATAGTTTGTGCATTGCTTTCATCCATATCTTCATCCATACACATCCATATCTTCTGCTGGTTAATTGATTGATTAGTTGATTGATTTAATTGATTGATTGATTGATTGATTGATTTGTTGATTAATTGATTGATTGATCGGTTGATTGATTGATTGATTGATTGATTGATATACTTGATTTATTGATATAGTTAATTTCATTGCATGTATGTAAACTTTTTTCATTCGACCTTTAATTAAAACTTGAAAGAATAGAATAAAACATTGAAAACTTCATTTCATTTCTTCATTTGCATACTTTATTTCATAGTACTGATAGAAAACTTCATGTCATTTGTTCATTTGCATACTTTATTTCATAGTACTGATAGAAAACTGCATTTCATTTGGAGGTTTAGCACTCATGTGTGATATTGCATTTGATACAGTATGTCACAAACTATGACATAAATATAGTATAATTTTCATTTTCATAAGTACATACTATTTTCTATTAAAACTAATCATTATGTTGAATGTACCTTTGCATTTATTTTTAGTTAAATTACAGATTGCACAATTTAATATACAAGTTATTTAATTTAAACTAAATTAATAAATTTAAATAGTGTAGAGAAGAAGTAAGGTAGTAGAGAAAAAGAGATAAACATAAAAAAGTATTGTAGAGAAGAAAATGGAGAAAAAAAAGAAAGAAAATTTAATAAGTAAGATAGTAACACAGACATGGAATGAAACACACAGAAGGTTGTATAGCAAAGAAATACAGAAAGGAAAAAAGTATAAAAAAAACAAAAGTAAAGTGCTGTAGAAAGATTGCTTCATTAAAAAACAAATGCGTAAACTATGTATAGTGTAGAGTTAACATATTATAGTGGATAGAAAAAAACTACATTGAAATAAGACAGTTAATGAATGTTGATGAAATTAATGTTTCAGAAGAAAACTTTCCTAACAGTACAAAGGATAAAGTAGAATCAACAAGTAGAAGAGATGGATGGAAATGGGTACTGCATTGAAAGAATAAACATTAATAGTTTTTGATGGAATTACCGTTTAAGAAATAATTGAAAGAACATTATTAAGGATAGAGTTGGCTCAATGTAATATTAAACAAGAAATAGGTACTACATGATGTTACTTTCTCAATTTTTGTCCATTTCTATCACACAGGATTGGGGTGCGACATGTCCGCACGAGTACCTGGGAACATACCGGTTGGAATTTGATATGTCATGGACTCCGGCTAAAGAATTTGAACGACGGAGCAATGAGATTGGTCTGATCGACAAGGTACTTGATATGCAAACTAGCATTGAATTCCCTACACAACCAAATTTTAAAAATATTACAGATGTGCCAAGTCAAGATGATACCAGCTAGATTATCTTAATTAATGTTTAAAAATTTAGTAATAGTGTAATAATGGTTATATTTATGTAAATAATTAATATATTTTAAATGAATAAATTACATAATTGCAGCTTTCCCAGTTGAATAATACATAGTACTGTTTATGAATATATTGCACGATTCCCTGAACTGAACAATTATTATAATTATTCCTATCAAATTATGTCCCTTGATTTTATATAGTTCATGGACTCAAAAAAAAAATATAGTTAAGTCTAAGTCAGGAAAATATTTTAATAAATAATATATTATTTTAACTAATTTTGTTTTTTTCCATCATTAGTGTTGTGGTATGTTTTCTATAAAAAAAAACATAATTAGCACTTACTTTTATTGTTCTAGTTTATTTTTTATTTTTTGCAATCATAAAAATAATTGCTTACTTCCACCTTGTTAATAACTACTTGTTTAATTTGCTAACCTAATTAATTATGCCTAATTATTTGCTTATTTCTTATTTATTTACTAAATAATGGCGTAATGGCTGTCTGGAAGGAGTGTATTCTGGTGGGGCCCAGTGCTTCCAATCTTTTCTTCTTGGAAGGATTCTTTTTCTATAGGGTACCACAATTCACCCTACAGTGGCCTCTTTTTACTACAAGTTGATTTGGCCTACATAAACCAATCATGTGCCTGCTCTACCAGCAACCAGAATATTCACATCCGCCATCACAGTTTTATGAAGATTGAGATGTGCTTGCAATTCTATACTTCAAGGAAAAACAATTTTATACGCAGCTAGACAAATTTGAGGGTGGGTGGTCAATACTTCTGAGTGGGTTGTAAAAATATTAATATTAGGCTTAGAATGGATTGCTTTTGAAATTAAACTATAGGTGGGTAAAGTGATATTTAGGGTGGTTGGACAATTCTAATTTTGAGGGTTGGTGGTAATTCACTAGGTTATATCATAGGTAATAAGAAACGGGTATGCCTAAAAAAAATACGGAAGGGACAATAACATGGATAACCAAAAACATGTATAACCAAAAACATGGATAAGAGGCATAAAGGAATGGAATGGGCAAGAGACATAGAGAAATGGACTGGACAAGTGAAATAAAGAATTGGACTTGACAAGGAACATAAAGAAATGAACTGGACAAGGACTGGCAGCTTACACACAAAAGTAGCTTCCACATCATAATTAGCACCATAGGACTAAAGCGAGGAAGAGATCCGGAGGCACAAGAAAGATTATATTAAGTTACAGTAATTCAGTAACTAAATTTTGAGTTAGAAATTTGTTTTCCTTATGATAAAAATATTGCACTTGTGTCACACAGGTTTTCAGTATGCTGGGGAACAGTCTTAGCAAAATATAGTGCCTCTGAGCCCTGCACCAAGCCGTTACGCCACTTTTATTTGATTACTTCATTTAAATACCAATTCTTATATCTACCTAATTATATACTTATTTAAATATCTGCCTAATTTTTTAATTATTTAAATATCTATCTAATTACAGTACCTATATATTTATATTTCTACCTAATTACCTATTTAAGTATCTACCAAAATATTTACCTATTTAAATATCTACCTAATTATTTACCTATTTAAATATATACCTAAAAATTTACCTATTTAAATATTTACCTAATTATTTACCTATTTAAATTTCTACCTAAATATTTAATTATTTAAATGTCTACCTAATTATTTACCTATTTAAATATTTACTTAATTGTTTACCTATTTAAATATATACTAAATTATTTACCTATTTAAATTTCTACCTAATTATTTACCTATATAAATATCTACATAATTATATACTTACTTAAATATCTACCTAATTATTGACCTATTTAAATATCTACCTAATTATTTATTTATTTAAATATTTACCTAATTATTTACCTATTTAAATATCTTCCTAATTATTTATTTAAATATCTTACCTAATTTGTTTACCCATTTAAATATTTACCTATCATTTATCTTATATCTACCTAATAATGTACCTATTTAAATATCTACCTTAATAATTTACCTATTTCAATATTTACCTAATAATTTAATTACTTGCATATCTACCTAATCATCTACCTATTTACACTGTATGGAAACAACCCAGTAATGTACAGATCATTAAACATGTCAGTACTGGAAATTATACGGGTTTGTGTGAGATAGTGAAGCAACCCTATACACAGTAAGTTGTCTGTGCATGCAAAAGCCAAAGACAACAATTATGGTAGTTCAACAAATTTACTGAACTTATATAGGTCCACAAGCATATGAACAGTAGATGTAGACTGTGATATGAAAACTAAAGTGAACACATACCAGTGATATTAAGGATCACACAGTCATGTCAGATCGAAATAGTCATTGGATCTTATATGGGTCCGCCTATGCACAGTAAATGATGTAAATGTGTTATATGAACTAAAGTGAACACACGCAAGTAACATTTAGGATTGCACAGTAAAGTCAGATCGAAACAATTATTGAACTTATATAGATCTGCGAGCATGCACACAATGTTGTCTGTGCATATAAGAACTGAAAGCACAGTAATGTTAGGGATCACTATACACAATTTCTGGACTTTTTAGGTTTGCAAACCTATGCACATTAGGTGTTGTCTGCGCATGAATTTTTTTTTTTTTGTTTTTTTGTTTTTTGTTTTGTTAGTGACATTTCGTCATAACAATTATGAAATAAATATCTAAAATCAGTGATATTTTGTAATAAAAACTATTATTAAATAAAAATTTAAAATCAGTGATATTTTGATAAAAAAATTAATACAGTAAATCCAAATTTAAAATTGGAGGCATTCTAAGCCACCCTGTGCACAGTAGATGTTGTCAGTGCATACATTTTTTTTTTGTTTTTTGTTTTTTTGTTTTGTTAGTGACATTTCGTCATAACAATTATAAAATAAAGATTAATATCTATGATATTTTGTCATAAAAATTATATTAAATCAAAATTTAAAATCTGAGACACTCAAAGTCCACAGTGAATATCCGTGCATGAATTTTTTTTGTTTTTTTGTTTTGTTAGTGACATTTCGTCATAACAATTATGAAATAAAAATTTTAAATCAGTGATATTTTGTCATAAAAAGTTTGTAAGTAAATCAAATATAAAATGAGTCACATTTTGTCATAAACAATACTATATTAAATCAGAAATTAAAATCAGTGCCATTTTGTTAAAATAAAAATTAATACATTAAATCCAAATTTAAAATTGGGAGGCATTCAAAGAAACCATGTGCACAG
Organism: Nesometra sesokonis; assembly: GCA_025631205.1. Taxonomy (NCBI): domain Eukaryota; kingdom Metazoa; phylum Echinodermata; class Crinoidea; order Comatulida; family Antedonidae; genus Nesometra; species Nesometra sesokonis. The sequence goes on from JAOTQE010087632.1 coordinate 6,341, forward strand.
TAGATGTTGTCAGTGCATGAATTTTTTTTGTTTTTTTTTTTTGTTTTGTTAGTGACATTTCGTCATAACAATTATGAATAAAAAATTTAAAATCAAGTGATATTTTGTAATAAAAATTATATTAAATTAAAATTTAAACTCTGTGTCATTTTGTGATAAAAATTAATAGTAAATCCAAATTTAAAATCAGGGACATTCTAAGCTACCCTATGTACAGTTAACGTCCGTATTTGATTTTTTTTTGTTAGTGAAATTTCATCATAAAAATTATGAAATAAAAATTTAAAATCGGTGACATTCTGTCATGAAACTTATTGTAAATCAAAATTTTGAAGTCGGTGACATTCAAAGTTACCCTATGCACAGTAGATATTTTCCATGCATATTTTTTTTTGTTTTTTCTTTTTTGTTTTGTTAGTGACAATGTACATTTCGTCATAACGATTATGAAATGAAAATTTAAAATCAGTGATATTTTCAAAAATTATTATATTAAATTAAAATCTGAAATCGGTGACATTTTGTCAGAAATATTATTATAGTAAATGAAAATTTGAAATCAATGACATTGTGTCATAAAAATTAATACAGTAAATCAAAATTTGAAATCGGGGACATTCAAATCACCCTATGCACTGTTGATGTTCTCTGTACATTTTTTTTGTTTGTTTTTTGTTTTGTTAGTGACATTTTGTCATAACTATAAAGTGAAAATTTTAAATCCGTAACATTTTTTCATAAAAATCATTAAATCAATATTTACAATCATTGACATTTGTAATAAAAATTATAGTAAAATTAATTGGTGGCATTGCAAGTGTAATACATAGTAAATGTTGTCCATGTAAACACACATTATATAGAATAGGTTCATTATACAGAATTAATGAAACTTGAGAGATGATGTAGAAACATCTAAAGATGAATTGATAGAAAATAAGCCTTTTTGATATATGGTAGCCATAGCTACTGTAGGCTACTAACGAAAACATGTATTATTTACATGTAAAGTAAAGAAACAGATTATAAAAAATCAATGACATTCGAAGTGAGCCTATGCACAGTAGATGTTTTCAGAGATGATAGAAAAGCCTTTATGATAGATGGTAGCAAGGCTACTAAAGAAAACTCTAGTGTTAAGTTGAAAGCATAAAAAAAGATTAGAATAAAAATATATTTTTTATATTTTTTGTTTTTTGTCATTTCGTCATAAAAAAATTATTAAATCAAAAGTTAAAATCAGTGGCATTTTGTGATAAAATTATAGAAATCAAAATTTAATGTAAGTGACATTTTGTCATAAAAATTAGTATAGTGTATCAAATCAAAATTTGAATTATAAATAAAATTTGAAGTAAGCCTATGCACAGTAGATGTTTTCAGTGCATTACTTTTTGTTAGTGATATTTTGTCATGTAAATTGTTAAATAAAAATTTAACAGAAGTATGGTAAAATTAATTAGTGACATAGCAAGTCTAGGCAAAGTAGATGTTGTCCGTGCATGTGAGATCTAAAGCGAACACAGTAATAGGATCGCTATACAGAATTACAAAACCTTGAGAGATTATATAAAATATCTAGAGATAAATAGATGGAAAATAAGCCTTTATGATGGATTGTAGCATTTAGGCTACTATAGAAACAGATTATTAGGATAAAAAGTATAATTTTTTTTTGTTTTTTTTTTGTTAGTGACGTTTCGTCATAAAATATATTAAATATAAATTTAAATTTAAAGCCAGTGTCATGTTGTCATAAAAATATAGTAAATCAAAATTAAAATCAGTGATATTTTGTCATAAAAATTATTCTAGTGAATCAAAATTAAAATCTGTGACATTTTGTCATAAAAATTATTATAGTATAGTAAAATCAAAATTTAAAATCGGTTAAAACCAATTACAATTGATACACATGTTTGCCAAGTTGTTGGTGGTGTTTGGTGTCTTCATAAATGAAATTGCTATCGCCTGATTTCATAGGGCTAACTTGGTTCGCAAAGATGTCATGCGTAGCCCTCTCCTCTTCTCGGCTGATGAATTGACACAAACTCTACTCCTAGATGAGTTAATTTTAAGCGTTGGATGTTTGAAAGCCTGAAAGAAAAAATTGATCAACATACCATTTTTAATTCCGATGTACAGAGTTCTTTGTTTTGTCGGATTAATTAAATTATTTTTGTTGTTAATACTATTTTTTTACAAACAACACAACTGTTTTTAACTTCATTTAAGGCAAAGCCTATATCTTTTTTCACTTAAGCTCAATCCAGACTATCAAATTTTCTTGGACCAAAAACTTTGTCTATATATGGTCATGATGACATCACATCATCACCATATATAGACATGCCCTTACCATATATGGGTATACCAAAGTTTTTTGTCAAAAGAAAATTGATAGTCTGCACATAGCCTAAGAAACAAGTCATCTTGTTGCCAAAGATTAAAACAGAACAATCTAAAAATTGCATGATCAATTATGGAGCATTTAACCAATTTGTAGATGCTTTCTAACTGTCCACTCTACATGATTCTCTATTTTAGTCTATTATGGAATGTCTGCTGATGTTCATATTTTGTGTATTCACTTGTATATAATTTCTGTATATTTTGGATAAACAATTGTAACATCCAATGAACAAGAAAATGTCATTGCAAGAATTTGAGATTTGTGAATGGTTTTTACAACAATCCATGATTGTGGGCAATCGTTGACACCATTGACCTCTATAAGAACTTGTGTTTATTGTCTGTCTCCTTTTATGGCAATATCTTTTAGCCACAATTTTTTATATGCAAGTAATACCTTATTTATGAAGCACCATGTCAGAATTATTCTACTGCAGTTACTGCAGTAATTTATTGCTATTAAGTCTACTGTAGTTACTGCAATAATCTATTGCTATTAAGTCTACTGTAGTTATATTGCTATTACGTCTACTGTAGTTACTGCAGTTATCTGTTGTTTTTAAGTCTACTCTAGTTACTGCAGTAATCTATTGCTATTAAGTCTACTGCAGTTACTGCAGTAATCCATTGCTGTTTAGTCTACTGCAGTTACTGCATTAATCCATTGCTGTTTAGTCTACTGCAGTTACTGCACTAATCCATTGCTGTTTAGTCTACTGCAGTTACTGCAGTAATCTATTGCTATTAGGTCTACTCCAGTTACTGCAGTAATCTATTGCTATTAGGGCTACTCCAGTTACTGCAGTAGTCTATTGCTATTAGGTCTACTCTAGTTACTGCAGTTACTGCAGTGCCAGTGCCACTGTTTCTATGGTAACTGCATTGACACACAAATTCTCATCTTGATATGATACGTTGTCTTTACTAATTGTCTTTCAGCTACTTAACTAGTACTGTTGTAACTGAATTACTGAAGTAACTGCAGCAGGATATTTTTGACATGGTTCCTAAATGATGAAAAATAATGACTACTCACCGTTTAGACTATTATCCATTGCTTCCCCCCTCACGCTGTAAACCCTGGATCTACTGCTCAGTAACGCAACAGCAGCAGCAGCAGGTAAAGACCTTTTTAACCTGCCGCCACATGCGTCGTAAAATACCACGTCTCCTCCTTGGGGTGGTGGTGGTGTTGGTAGAGGGGAGGGGGAATTTTGGAGCATCGCCAGACTGTCCTGTGATAGTTTCGTTCACCCAGGTGACATGCTTCACCCCTTCGGTGTAGACGCGAACTGCTACTCCAGAAGCTGAATTTATTTTGAGCGTTGGTCTTTTCTGGAAATGGATATATTAACAAAACATAACCATAATATTAGAATAATATGCACTGACAGCCTCTGTTATGTTTTCTTGATTGGTGTTGACAGAAATAACTGAGATGCAACAGGCATCGTGCACCATAGAGTGGTTAACTCGTTTATAAATTTATAACTTCATTCCTAAATTTATTCACCCTCCATGACTTTAATAGCATACCATCTTTCAGATTTGACATTAAGCTGTTGGTTCTGTGGGCTCATGTGGTTATTAAAGAATGCCGTACAATTATCAGTGAAAATTAAGGGTATTATCTTCTGATGTACTACCCAATAACCACCAGATGCAGGGGCGTATCCAGGAATTGGCGAAGTGGAGTGCTCGAACCTGGGTTGGATTTTGAAAGCAAAAAAAAAAACTTTTTTCTCCTATTTTTACCCCATTGGCCCATTCATTATAGTACACTTTATGATTTTTTTATGTTTTTTCGTCACAGTTTAGTCCTCTGAAAGGATTGCTAATTTCCACTGAAGGGTGGTGCTCAAGGCCCAGATTTTCAATTCAGGTATCCTAATTTTAGTGTTTTTTTTTTGCCTCCAAAGAGGGTACTTGAGCACCCCCTGGGTATGCCACTGAAATTGACTCCACTAAAAACAAGTCTTCACACTTTTTGGTTTATTCTTATTGTATACGTGCCAAATTTTTTTTTTGTTTTTTGCTCAAATTTTGCTCTATATTGGCTCTTGTGTAGAAAAAACAATTGAAACAACTGTTTATGAGTGAGAATTCTGCTAATGCATGAGAAAAATATTTATGCGTGAGATGTCAAAAATAGGCTCCAGTGCGTGAGACTCCCGCATAATGCGTGAGAGTTGGCAGGTATAATATTGTGTGAAACTTGTATTCCAAATGAGAGGTATTCAGAATTCCTACCTTAAGCGCTGATTTCAATGGCTTTGGTCGCTGCAGCTGAACCTCATCCCAGACTTTGTTGTCCTTAGCATCAGCAGCTTTTGGTGGTGGTGGTGGTGGTGGTATTGGTGGTGGTGGTGGTGGTGGTGATGGTTGTAGTGTTGGTGGTGGTGGCGGTGGTGGTGTTGACACTTTCTTCTGACCATACAAGTCTTGTTTGTAATACCGATTTGCTATATTTTCCAAAAACAAAATATTCATTTATTTACTCATTTATTTATTTACTTATTTATGTACTTTCTTTTCTTTATTTTTATTTATTATTATTAGTATTATTATTTATTCATTCATTTTTTCATTTTATTTATTCATTTCATTTATTCATTTTATTTATTTCATTATTTGTCTATTATACATAATTTGTCTATTACTATTACTACGACTTACTAATGTTAAATTATTTAATATTAATAATTAATTTTTTACTGACTTTTTAAAATGTATTTACTTATTTATATATTTTCTTTACTTTATTTTTATTTATTATTATTTATTCATTCATTCATTTCATTTATTCATTTCATTTATTTCATTTATTCATGTCTTTTACTTTATTTCATTTATTTATTTTATTTATTTCATTTATTTTTATTTTTTGTCTATTACTATTACTTACTATTTAGTTTATTATTTTAAATTATTTAATATTAATAATTATTTTACTTTAATATGGTGTAGGTATTCTAAAAAAAGCTTATTTACCACTACTAACACCTTATTATTCTTGTATGTACTAATAAGTAATGATGTCAAATAATGACGTTACTTATACATTTTTTTTCATGTATTTAAATTATTTTTATTGAATAATATTATGAGCTTGAGTATAGTACACAATTGTTTCACTTATGTCATAGTAATGTCAAATGTTTTTAGCCCTGTGGCTGTTAACTGTCCTTGTTCACACCAAAATAAACATTATTATTATTATTATTATTAAATTTCCAATTACCTATATTCATGACAACCAAAATATCTCATAAAACATTATTTTGATATTATTGTATGCATTTTTGTTGTTTTAAAGAATAACTTGAAAATTATGACCAACTATAATTTTTTTTATAATTATTATAGAGAGAAAATAATACATAACTGTGAATTTATAGAGTTCTTTTATTGCAAGGACAAATTTTTTTGCACCTTGTCTACTAAGTCAACGTCCCCCAACCCCAGCTTGTTATCATTCATACCTCGTGTTGTTTCAATCAGAGCTTTGATCTCCTTATCTTCAATCTCTTTGATCTAAAAAATACAAATCCATAAAAATAGAGGCAATGGCTTTGTTCACATCAAAGTATGTCCAGATCAAACAATCGGATAAAAGGACGGACAATGGTTATGTTCTTTTAGAAATTATGGCAAGGTGTTTTGATTTACAATTTAACGTACATTGGTAATCACGCGTATGACAAAACGGAATGTATCGTCAACAAGTCGTTCTTATTCAGGGAAACAAGTTATTTCCGAGCTTGCTCTAGTCATGGCTGTAACCAGGTATGGGGCAGCCGGGGCAGCTGTCTTGGTAGTTTTTTTCAAAAAAAAGGAAGAGTAAGAGAGAAGAAGAGGGGGAGGAAGAAATTTCACCAGAAATGTGATTTATATAATCATCTCAAAAAGATAATTTAAATGCAGGAGAATGCATCTAAGCACACCTATTTTTCAATTTTCTTCTGCGGCTGCAGGGGTTACAACCCACCAGACCACCTCGCAGCTTGTGGGTGACTGAAAAAGTCATAGCATTGTCCTGGCAGTGTTCAGATGTCTGGTTATGGCCATGCTAGTTGAGTGTTCACATAAAAAATTAAGGCGAGATGATCTCATCAATCCAGATGTCTGGTCTGACCCGTAAAAATTAATTAATCTAACCAGTACTTCTGAAGCTCCTCCTTTGAAACCAAAATTATACCAAATGAAGACAAAAAAAAATTATTTACCTCAACAGTCTCGGTGTTATCGGGTGGCAATACAGGCCAATCATCATCGCTGTTGTCATCAACTGATGTCGCACGAGAATGGTCAACCAACTCACTACTGCTGACCTCGTCTGAAAAATGTGCATAACTAATTTTGTAGGTGTTCAAAATAGCTTGTGTGTATGTTAACACAGTACTTCTGTAACTAACATAAGAATAGATGTCAACATTGCATTAACTTACCGACAGTATGATAGCTGCTCTCACTATCGCCATCATTGCCCTCAGTGGAGTCACTGCCGCCGCCACTCTCAAGGCTGCTGATGTTGAAGGCGCCTAGAGAGTCATCAGTGTTGTGGCTTCCACTACTGCCGCCACTCTCAAGGCTGCTGATGTTGAAGGCGCCTAGAGAGTCGTCAGAGTTGTGACTTCCGCTACTGTTGCCACTTTCAAGGCTGCTGATGTTGAAGGCACCTGGAGAGTCATCAGACTTGAGGCTTCCACTACTGCTCCCACTCTCAATGATGTCGATGTTGAAGGGGCTTGGAATGATGTCAGAGCTGATACTCCCACTGCTGTTGTCACTGTCAATGATATCGATGTTGAAGGGACTTGGGATGATGTCAGAGCTGATACTGCCACTGCTGGTGTCACTCTCAATGATGTCGATGTTGAAAGGACTTGGAATGATATCAGAGCTGATACTCCCACTGCAGGTGTCATTATCAATGATGTCAATGTTGAAGGGACTTGGGATGATGTTAAAGCTGATGCTGCCACTGCTGGTGCTGTCTTCATCAGCTTCCATCAGTGCTGCCATCTGGATGTTGGTGTCCTTTGACACCCGCTTCAGAGATGTCTTCTTCTGGATAGATGTTCCAGACTCCGAGCTTGATCCAAACGATGGCCATGAACCCTCGTCAGTGGACTGCCAATCTGAACCGCTGTTTGAAGGTAGAAGATGGATCACTGTCTCCATGGTCTCGTAAGAACTCTCTGTGGTGGAGTTGCTATGCTTGGAGAGCTCATCTTTACTGACTTTTTGGTCAATATCTGTGGTGTCTTCAGGTATTGCAGTTGTACCTTCAACTGGTTCCACAACAGGCTGTGCAGCTTCAACTGCCTGGTTGTCGGTAGGAGCGGCATCTTCGCCTGGTTGATTAGTAGGTGCAGTTGAGTTGTTAGCGACCACAGCAGAAATGAGGTCATTAAGGATAGCCGCTACCACTGCTTGGACACCAGTTGGATTCGCACCTGGTCCAGCATTTTGGACTGGCGCATTGTTAGCTGCACCATTTTGGATGGCCTGATCTGGTGCATCCATAGTTGATGAGGCGTCGATTGGAGCGGTGATGAACAACCACTCAGCGGAAGTACTTGGCAAGCTGCCATCTTCATTTCGCCACATCCGAGTTTCTAAATATTATTAATTAACACATATTAGCATATTAATACATAATTATTATTTTAATATTTTTTGACATAAATATTGTATACACTTACAAGTTTTCCTCCAAATTAATTAATCAACCTATCAATCCATCCATCAATCAATTAATTTATTTAATTAATTATAATTAATTATATTTAATAAATAATTATAATTAATTAAATTAAATAATTAAGTTTTAATTTGTTAATTATGCTCTTTTTTGTTAATTAAGTTTTAATATTAAATTAAAATGTTTATTATTTATTAAATCAATTACATTTTAATTGATTGATTAAGCTGTTAAGTTTTAATTTATTTATATTAAAGTTAATGTATTATTTTAAATTAAACAACCACTCAATCAGCCAATTATAATTAATTATAATTAAAAGAATATAATTAATTACAATAACTTAAGTTTTAATTTAATTATATTTTAATTATTTATTATCATTATTTATTAGTTTATATTTTTACATAAATATTGTATACACTTAACAAGTCTTCTTCCAAATTAAGTAATCATTCAATCAATCAATCCATCCATTTGCTTAATCAAATGATTATAATTAATTAAATAGCTATAATAAATTAATTATAATTAATAAACAAAGTTTTCATTTCTTAATTATGCTCATATTGTTAATTAATTTT
>JAOTQE010087643.1:0-15041 GCA_025631205.1 Nesometra sesokonis
GCGCCCCCCCCCCCCCCCCCCCAATTTGGCAGTCACAGTTGTTTTTTGCCAACACATTCCAGCGAAAACCCATCACCCGCCTGGCGCTACCCTATTTCAGAAATCGTGGATCCACCTCTGGCAATAAAAATTTTAATTATAGTGTATTATTTTCATTGTAATCAATGAATGTAGGCTTAGCTTACTCTCGTTGTGTGGACACGCCGAAGTTAAGGCGTTACCTGGCCCATCATACCATCATCTTGTATCGGCGGCGGATGGGGGACAGGGGTGAGAACACGCCCGTATATTGTTGTACCTAGACTGACAGCAGTTTAGGTGTACCCTTTATAAACAGTTCTATGATTGAAGTTTCCGGAATTCTTTCAAAAATGTGTTTTTATGGCGTCCATTGAATTGTCATTATTGAAAGGACTACAGAAGTAACAACAAAAGGAAGAACAATAGCATGCGGCAGGCGGAATTAAAACAATTGTTCCGACGAGAAGATAAAATAAAGCTATATCTTAAAACAACTGACTGGTTTAAATAACAAAACTTATAATGAGTTGCTGGTTGATAATCGTATATCGTACAAAATATGAGCTAAACTTATTTTAATGTAGGCCGAGGCCTAATTTTTAAAAGCAGCCATTAAAATAACTTAAAATACGTTTCTATTAATCTAAAATATATCAAACACTTACTTCATTATATATTCAACGAAGAGATAATCAAAATATTGTGAGATATGTGATATTATTTTATGGCGTTAAAAAATTCGTCAAATTAGGCCTAAGTTCTTTTTTTTAAAGATTTTAATCTCTCAATACAACAATGTCAACAGCGCCATCATGCGAGATTCAAAACAAATTCAAATTTATAAATTATTTGAATCTGACTTAAAAATAAAAGTCACACAATTTACAACCATCACAAATAACTAACTGTAACACAATGGAGGTCTACGTGGGGGGGGGGGGGTACTGTGAAGTTTAAAATCGGGATGGAGGAGACTGCCTACCAACGTTTGCGATTGGGCCGATCAGAATAGAGCGTTTGTGGTTCTTTCGTCATTTAGATCAAACAAAACCGAAACGACATTACCGCATAGGTTTAATATAGGTCTGTATCACCACATACATTTACAACAAATAAAATTAGATAATATATCATCTTTGATATTTATAATTTAAATTTAATGGATAGCGTATGAGTTTTCAATCTGTGATAATATACACACTAAAGTAAACGGAAATGAAATAATGTCATCATTTTAAATGTTAGCACATTAAATTTATATCTCAAATATTACACAAGTTAATATCTGACATTTTTTACCATACCTTTCCCTATATTGCTAACATAAAATAATTTTTAAATAGGCCTACTAAAACGATTGTGTGTGTTAGTATACTTTACTGAGAGGCCAGGGACGCATATTGATTTCTGTTATTTGCTTAGCCTGCTATTCCGGAGTAGTTCAGAGTTTCTTCAAATATTAAGATTGTTTAACTTCGTTGTATTTTAATACCAAAACGATGTTTGGTCCTGAAAACAAAGAATAGTCAAGATTAGGTCGTAAATAAGCAAATAGCCGACAGGTAAGCTTATGAACTCTGTAGGCTAAAATCCTAGTCATGTTTTATGTTCATCTTGACTGATGGGTTGACGGTCAACACCTGTAATATGGAACGTCAAATTGGCATTCAGTGTGTGCTAAACCTTATCCATAATTGACGATACAGTAAATACGTTGAATATGCCATTTGGCGTCCCATATCTATGATTAAAATATAGATGAAATTGCACCAAAAAAGTTGGTTCCACAAAAAGATATTTTGATTGAAATCGTTTCTGCTCGAGCGCTTGTTTAGTTCGAACGAATTCATTCGATATATTCGCTGGGCACGTTCTATTATTTTAACGAAACTTACTATTTATTCATCTAAAGATAGTTGTTTAGTTTGAAGGTCAAAGTAAAATATACTGGCCGCTGATAGAAATATACATGAAGTTATACTTACAAGTCTAGAAAAAAAATAAAACCAGGTATTGGAAATAATATTGACATCTTAAACACATAGGCTAGTCATCCACACAACAGACGGCCTAACAACACAGCAAAGTTGCTCATCTTACCATCTATGGTTTATTTCAGGCCTAAATGATTTGCGTCAGAATGTAGGATGTACAGACCTTTGGTGAGACGGTATTTTTCCATGCGATCTAATACTAATGCCTATGTATGAAATATATTAAACTTTACCAAAGTTAACTTTAAATTTAAAACAGATTTTCTAAGGACCTGGTCTTGAATAGAAAGCAGTGGATAAACCATTACTTTTCGGACATCTATACATTGTAGTGAATAGGTCCGTGTTATTACCATAATTCCGATAATCGAATGTACATTAATGTAATTTGATTTTTGCTGTTGTTAAACATACACATTTTAAATTATAGGCCTACGTGATTAGATTTATAAACAGTTTATTTAAATCATTCCGACGTATCAAATCTCAAAGTCTATAATTTGCGTCAAAGAGCATTTAAGTTTAATACGAAACTACAACCTGGTTAATAAAAAAAATATAGGCCTATATCGATATAAAAATGGCTTCAATTTATAAAAGAAAACTTATTTTGAATATCGTTTTATACGTTAAAAATGATTTTCAGCACAAAATAATTTAAAAAATATTTAGATAGGCCTATATAGACCTAGGCCTATAACCATTAAAATAATTTTTAACACAAATGAAATTTAAAAATATTTTGTTATAACGATTTAATACATTATAAAACACATTGGTATCATAGGCCTACTATTGTAAATAAATGTGTCACAAATTAAGCGCTGCAATGCTTGCTCAGTTTCCATTTATAAAGGGTAATTTAATTTATTCCGAATACTGTTTTTTTTAAATGTTATAATTAATACAATTAATGAATATTAAAAAAACGGTATGGCAATCTTTAAACTACTGTTTGTAAATAAATGTGGCACACTTTACTCGTAAGTTACGACGATTGTGGGAGGAGCTTTGTGACTTACTGATGGGCAGGGCTTAATAATGGACGAGTCCAAATATTCTTTTGAATGGTGTTCTACTAAACGTGAGCAAAGTGTGCAGGGTTGCTTCATTCACACGCTGGGAAACCACTCGACAACATCAATGGTATCACAATATTTCTGTATATCCTCATAATAGTAACGTTCGATAATATATCAACGTCAACTGAAAATCGAAGAAACATTTGGAAATATTATCTACTGTGCCGAGTTGGAACATTTTGTTGTGGGGAATGCAATATTTTTAATATTTTGTGCTGCAATTGTTTGGGTGAATTACGTTAACAAATATAAAAACTGGTTTATTTACGTATTTGGATATGCAACTGAAATCGGTAAGGATGTTCATAATAATAAGTTTTGAACAATTTTGTAATAACGTTATTATTCGTTCTAGCATTAACTATCATACTATTGTAGTTATTTTTCGTTCATATTTCGTTTAAAGCTTGCGAATCTTTAATATATGCCTAAAAAATCCTATGTTAAATTAAATTTAACTAAGAATATTATCAAATTAATAGATTTAACCATTGAGAAAAGAAATGGATTTACATTGTATTTTGTGATTTCAGATTAGTGTAAAATTTTTAAATCATCCACGAGAATATTAATATCACTGTATAGGTATCTATTTAGTTTAAACTGCAATGCTCGAATCGAGTGCACTTTTACATTTCTTTGTTTTATATGTAATGTATTTTATTTATGTAGGCCTACTTTGGTACCGAATTGATAGTGAAGATAATGGTTTTAGTGTAGCGTACGTTGGTTCGTTACATTCTCGTTACTTTAGGCCTAAAAAGATGGACATAGGCCCTATAGGCCTATAGTTGATCAAAGGTTAACACAAATACCAGATTTACCAGTACATGATAGAATACCCAATAGGATAATACGATCTACTTTCCTACTTTCATCAAAATAAATAATAATAATAATTGAAATCAACTCCAGGCTTAATCCATGAAGTACATCATGATGAAACAGTGATGTTAATCAGACGAATTCACCAATCAGACCTACTTTCATCAGTTGGTTTTAATATCAGTATAGTGACGGTTATTATTAATTATGAAATTACAGTCGATTGCTGGTAGACAGCCATGCTTTTTATTGAGCATGAAATAACAAAGAAAAACAACAATTAACATTTATGACAGAAATTATGAAATTGTCAGTTATAAAAATAAACTTAAACATGAAATAACAATATCGATGCACCAGGACTGCATTTATACCAAGTGGACTATGAAGTAGTGTTCAGATAAAAAGAACAACGTAAAAAGAAACGGTTAATTCCTCCAAACATGGAGATGTTGAGAACGTTTTGATCTAATTGATCATTTTCATTATGTAGAAAAAAAAACATTTACAGGCGCGCAGAGGTGGGTGGGGGCGACCAGCCTCGCCACCCTTTGACATGTGCATGGACGAATATTATTTGAGGACCCTGGAAACCTAGAACACACACAATTTGGCACCGGGCCCCCCTCTATCCAGCCATGCTGGATCCGACCCTGATTTACCTTTATAGGCCAGTGACCACAAATATTATTTATTATTAAACTATGCATTTTGACAAAGGCGCTGTAAGCCTACTTTGTATTGTGCAATTAAAAGTGTAATACAGTTTCGTTTGTTTATCTTTCGTTTAAGTAACTTGGTCCGGTTTTAATGTGTATTCCTACAATATTATTATGCCCAGTAGATTTAACGATCTAAATACTGTAACGTATTAGACCTACAATTGTATGTTTTTTGTGTATATTTGTCATACTGTTCCGATATTGCTAAAACAACTCCAGTGTATTTATTATTATACTAAATTGAATCCGGGCCTATATTAATTTCATCTGTACGTCGCATGCTATACCTCCCTGCTTTAACCACGATGGTGTAACCATGGAGGAAATACACAATATTCCTCCACATGGTGTAACCATGGTGTAACCAAGGATCCCTAATAACTCATAATTCTATAATAACAACATGACTGTCAGGGTCTTTCCTCCCGCGATCTTGTCCTTGTATTTTTAGCAATACCCATGACTGTGTCCAGGGAGTTATTATAACACCTCCTTGGGGTCGACATCTCCTACTAAAGATTATTTAATTTAATCAGACAGATTTGTATCTTTTAGCCTTCTAACCACCAGTGGCATACGTCCACACATATTTTTCTTCCAACATGCAACCATGGGGACGTAGGCCTAGTATAGTAGTGACTAATTTCTCCAACCTGTAACGATGTATATTTATAACCAGCAGTAAGAAGTGTATTATTTTAGATCTTGATATTTAGCGTTTTATGAGTGTTATTATGATTAATGACTCCCGCTATAGAGTAGACAGAATTCTTCCTAAACTTGACGTTCGTATCTTGCTCATTATACAGTTTTTTAGACGTTGAGACGAGACAATTTAATAGCTAGTACACGGTTAAATATCGAGCAGTGGAGTATTGTAAAATCTCTAGCTTGTAATCTATAATCCATGGATAAGAGTGTCAAGAGCCAGCCGGTGTTTAGCAGTTGTAATTCTCTAGACTGAATTATTCAAGTTTTAATCAGTCGCATTTGTGAACGATGTTATTTTCCCATGCGTTTAACTTTTTGGTCATTAACAGTCCAAACACATGGGCCTCGCTGAGTACCTGTCCGAAGCAATACGACTAAACATCCATAATAAACTTATGACATACATCACTGGAGGTCAGTAGATGATGATGATGATCATTATCATCTAGAGTGAGCTAACATCTTCCCATCGGCTTGTATCACATTGTAACCAGTGCTGTAATATCTATTGAATGTTGTTACTAATAATATAACAGAATCACAATTGTATAATTTTATATGCGTGACGAAAATGAAAAAAAATCAAAAGAGTTACAGTACAAGATTTTTATTGATCGATAATGATAAGCAATATAGAACATAAACTTGTTTCTTTTAATGTTATGCGAAACAACATATGGTAGAAATTTGTCGATAATTGATGTATACATTTCATAAAACTAAAGGAATTTTATACAGTTTTGTTGTAGGTAAAATGCAAAATGCGCTCTATGTTAAATTTCTCTCGACCATCGTGTTTTGCAGTAAAACGCATTGGTTTATTACGCGTTGTGAGCATTTATACGCGGTATTACGCGTAGTTAAACCATCAGCTATCATAGGTCGTACTGAGCAGAACATTACGACAGATCTATAAAACACCGCTTTAAACTGTGACTTTATTCATCATTGGCATTATTGCATTTTTCTTAAATGCCCCGGGTGTTTTATGCGCGCAAACAGGACACGTTCACAAAATGACAACACGCTCTTAGAATTTAAAGTGTAGGCCAAACTATAACATAAAATATCTTTTAACCAGACTTTTGTAAAGATCTCGTCCAGACACAACGCTATTAATAATATGCAGCAAGCACATATTTGTCGGCATCGTTTAATATTAACCAGTATTGCCTGTTTGCTTGAATCAATATTAGGGGACATATTATTAATATTAACGGAAATATTAACAGACACTTGTTAAGTTGGCTTTTAACCGATGTAGAAGCTGTATGGCGTTTGTCACTCATATAGGCCTAATACCGACAGTAGAAATGAATTATTAGGATTGTAGGCCTATATTGTTTGTTCTAATGACAGTAATATTTCATACCATCGAATTTCTATTTGGGCAAATTAATGAGGCCTATCTAATAATTTCTATGGGTATAAATCTCTGTATTTACGTAAATTTTGGACTGTAACACATTGCTGTTTTATTCATGATTACAAAAAAAACGTTCATTTTGATTTTTTTGTAGAGAATCAACCACCATAACTAATTTAACTTGATTGAGTTCTGTCAGCATGTATACCCTTGTCGTATCCAGTGACCAAATGTTTTGGTTAAAGTTAACCTGAGTGTAAGGACGTAGCCTAGGGGTACTTGTGGCTCAATACCGAAAATCCTTATCGGTTTAATCCCTGCACCTGGGTCATTACAAGCTCGTTTATCACGATCACACGAGTTCCACCCGAGGGGGTTGCCTACTATGGAACGTCAAAAGCGCCGTATATATTGTTGACAATCAACATTTTTAACGATTCATTACAATCTCTTTTTGTTGTATTTATCCATGTTGTGTATAACACTCTTCCAGCCGAGGGGCACGTTCTATGGAACGCCAAAATGACAATTTGTATTGCTTATAATCCTGCATTTTTCAATTGTTCAAGGGTAATCCGTTGATCTTTAAGATACGGATATTATTATGTACACAAAGGTTGTTGCTAAAGTCAGCCTCCTTAGCATGTTTTTAGTTACCTGTATACCACTATTAATCGATTACACTCAATCCAATTGTGTTAATGACAGGAATAAATAAAGGACCAAACTTTGAAATCGGATTAACGGAACCTAGGCCTAGCGGAATCCTTTACATAGACAATGTTTAACAAACAGCCTTTTATACCCGGGTTTCCATTAATTACAGAGTATCCTATAATCGGTTTGTCATCCGCTTAAAAATAAACAGTAGGCCTACATGAATTTAACAAGTTCTACATCATTAGACCGGTAATACTAACACAATTTTCAATGTTTAGTTATTAACAGACAACAAACCTACGCTCTAAGTTGAAGGAAATTGACATTATCTTACTAATTCATACAATAACGAGAAGCGTTTAACGGATGTGTACAAATTATAGTAATTTTCAAATTATATTCATGGTATTATGGGTTTAGTAGGGTCATTTATAAACTCTATGACAGCTGTAATTCTGAAAACCTAATTTCGTTTGGTTATGATTAATAAATGAGAGCGTGGTTCATTTATGCAGACCTATTAAATAGGCACAGTTTGCATTTATTTATAAGTACATGCCTATTTGGCCCATGTTTTTAACTTTACATAGGCCTAATACTTTTGTATTAATAATAGGCTACCTGGAAGATATACAGTATGCGACGCAGGTCTACCCATTTTACTACACGCTGGCCTACACGATGACGATATGGTACGGTACTGGTATGAGCCTATTTTCGTTTTGTACAGTATGGAGCGTCACTTGTGCAGAATTATCAGACATTTTACATAATTTGAAATATAATAAGTTACAAGTAGGTCTAGGCCTGTTTTTAGCTATAGGCCTACATGTGCCTGCCATTTGGATGAACAAAATATACGCATGGAAGCAAGTTACGGTACCGTAGACCTATAGATAATCATGGCCGGCATGATTCATTTTTACGCACACATCACTATAATGTGCCACCACTCAAATAAACCCTGAAGCAACTGGTTCAAATCAGTTCCAGTAATCAGACCTGTAAACCACAAACTGTTAGCAGCATGTACACGCGAAGTGGTCCATGGGCCTATGCGAGGAGGGAAGTTTCGTTCACGTATGTGTGTAACTAAGCCCACATCCTGCGAGACACCACATTTTTTTTAATGTGCATGTAGACCTACACACCGTCAGTAACACCACGTCACAACCTGTCACGCGCGCGTACAAAAGAGCCCACACACTCTTAAAAATAGGTGAGGTTCAAAATGGATTCTTTACTGTCCTGTATATGGCACCCTCGAGAAAAGGGCTTCTTTGGTTTTGAGGGGTTCTCGTTTCAGATTTGACGAAGCTAGAAAGGTACTAAAGACCTGATCGAAACCAAAAAAAAAAAAGTTCTAAAGACCGATGGGCGAACCTAGAATGGTTCTTAATGTAAACCTTAAAGGTTCTAATCTAGGTTTCATGCTTATTTCTTAATCACTGCACGCGCATGTTTTGCATCCCTTTCTGTACGCACGCAAAACAGTTTGGTCCGTTCGTGGTGCCATGACGTTACAATGCTTACAGGGATGAGTCTCCAACAGCATGACGCCTAGTTCTGTACCCAATTCTATACTCCATTCTTCATTGAAATTTTCCTTTAATATCTTATATTAATAATGGAAAATGGAAACGGATGCATAAATTGACATTTATTCATCAGCTCACTTCATCTCCTGGGCCCGGAGTTATTCATTTTCTTGACGCGCTGATGTAATGAAATTCTGATGAGTTAGCAGTGAATTTCGACGTAAAAATCAACTTAATATGATAATATATTATGCGAAATTTCCATCTAGGAATTTAATATTGTATCGATATTTGACAAGAATAGCATCGAGACGTTATCAGTCCCAGACATCGATACTGTATCATACAGTACAAACACTTTTTTACGGTAATTATGCGATAAGAAGCAAGTGTATACAATTCGTTTCTGTATTTTAGACTTTGACATTCCATATCTTTCCGAATACACGTAGGCCTATTTTTTATGGAATATTTTGATGCAAGAATTTGTTTGTTAATCAATTTTACTTCTCAATTCAGAAATTCAGATGTAGGCGTAGGCCTACATGATAGGTACAATAATTACTTGGATGTCCTAGATTAATTGATTAATATTTTGACATATTTTTACAAAGGTGACGTTATGTACAGGAATCGATAATATTTGATCCGTTGATCACAGAGCTTAGTAACTGTCCTTATCGCTGGTCAAATCAAGTAGATTATGGACGTCAGACCCATCGTTATGCAATGCCCGTCGCGTATTTAAATATAAAGTATATAAATATTATAATGGACCACGTTCGTATGTGCGTAAATGTCGTGTTTTAAAAGCGCAGCGACATATTATATGCGCGCAGCACGACGAGATCACGAGTATTACTAGTACTACGCGTACAGGTAGTCGTCAAGAGAGTTTTTTTAATGCATCCTAATGACACGTTGCGTGTATACGACAAATTCACGTCGCAATCAACAATACTTAATAGTAAGCATGTTTAATTACAATATTAGCCTGTTTTTGTGAGTATATTAACACCAAGCTCATTACCTCGATCAATTTAGTTTGATAGTGAGAAAGAAAATTTTAGAGGCGGGAGAACGCAGTGAGCGTTTTTATTGCATTGTGTACGCACAGAAAAAACGAAAGTTTTCTTTGTGTTATACGGTTAATTTCTCCTTATAAAATTAGCTACCGTGGTGATGATTAAACTTGTGTAACGGTTTTTGCTATTGTATAGTTTCGATCATTTATGTAAATCTTTCGTTGTCTGGCAATCGTTCAATTTACGGTGCATTATGCATGCGTTTTCTATTTGTATTTCAACCACGCAGTTGACGAATCCGTCCATAAGTTAAAGATGAAAGCAATGATGAGTAGAAATAACATGATGTAACGGTGTTACGAGTAAAGCAAACTAGTAACTAAGAGACACTCGATAATATTCATAAAAGAACGAATCGGCCAGCACAGGCCTTGTTCGATCCCGGGTGCGTACGTAATCTAACGAGTTTGACACAGCGTAAGATAAATTACTGTGAATACGCGTTTTATGACAGTCCAATATGAACACTACGCAAAATATATCGTTTTATATACAAAAAAGAGAAAAATGCATGTTTTCTGATAGCATTTGTTGGCATCCATATTAGTTATTAAGCCTAATGCCGACCTACAATTAGGCCTACTTACATGAAATTACAGATTTAAGTTATTAATATTGCTAAAATTTATTATTTACTAAATTAGTGTATAACATATTGCAAAAAAAGATATATCACCTTTAAATTGTAGTTTTAATCTGTATTATTGTCTTGCATATTTCTGAAATAACTTTGTATATTGGTGTAATGTTTGAGATCATTTCTTTTGTTGTAGCTAAACAGCGCCCTCTACACTAGCTAGCGATAACCTAAGTGCTTTTCGTTTGTGTATTTTTTAAGAAGTTATAGTGGCTGGAGCCTAGGTGTTCAGATCCCGTTTATATATATTCTCAGTCAGTTTTATTGAACATTGAGATTTGATTTGACAAGTTTGCGACAAATAATGAAAACTCAATTCCCCAAAGATTTCCAACATTAATTGAAATTGAAATAACGACAGGTTTACGTGACCGTACAGTCTGTAGTTTTATGTTTATCGTTACAGTATATTTTCCTTTTTACATCTAATTTGTTTCTTTATGATTTGTATTTTATATTAAACGGAAATGTGTAATGTTATAAAAGTGAAGCTTCGAAATATATTACTTGCTCCTCAGTTCACCTTTAATAGTCTTATTAAAGAGGACCGTCTGTTTAGTCGCTTTCCTTCTCGGCGCGAACGGATGTTGAATTTTTCATTGACATTCTTAACCTGATATCGGACTGTGACTATTCATGATAGACGATGAAGAGGTGTTTCACGCATAATCTTCCTGAAAGCAGTAGCGACTTCGATCGAAAATTTCAAAACATCGAAAAAAAAATATATAGGCCTATATGACGGTAAATCTAGACACACAAGTGTCTGTGACCAGGCCTCTTTTTATCACATTAGCTTTTGATCGCATCACGCTTTTTACTGAATAACATACATTTTAAACCATCCCCTAATGATACATTTGCTCCATCATTTTCATAATCGCTCAAAATTTGTTTAAAACGTGACAGAAAATATAAATGAGTGTTGAATTGCGGATTGTTTGTTCCCTGATGTCATCGTCAAGATAATATCATCACGCTCACTTTCATGAATAAAATTAATTTTATTCTTTAAAACAAACTGGTTGCGTGGGAATGTTGTTACGCGTAGCCAGATGGAAAGTTTGGCAAACTCAATTAAGGCTATTGTAGGCCTAATACTAGTATCCTATCAGGCCTACTTTTAGTAATTTCAATTTATTGGAAAGCAGCCTACTTAGACCTAGGCCTATTCAATATTTCGACATTAGGTGGACCTATGCAATTACTGTATTCGGAATGATATTGAGACCCAAGCTTGTTAGTTAGACATGCGTATCAAATTGAAAATACAGACAAGATAATTATTTATTAAGAAATTTCTTTTTAACATTTTAATTTAAAATTGTAATAGGCCTATTTACAGTTAGGTAATGACAATGACAATTAGGTAATGACAATGTATCAGACCAAAGAATATCATATCATACGTGTTTGCACATTATAAAATTGTTAGAACATCGAGATGTTAGATACAAAGTTTGTGTTGTCCGTCAATCTACAGCTACTCAGTATTACCAGTAGATCATCCCGTCACATCACACCCATTCCGTCCTTGCCCCTATTAAGTTTGAATCAAAGACAATGTGTTTAAAACATGTAAATTGTCAGAAATGATCTAAACATGTGATTATTGCACACACCTTAAAGTAGTTCTAACTACCGATTCTCACGATTACGACAAAATACGCAACGAATCAAGAGCAGATGGCACCAAGAATAATCGCACCATATGCTAATAACACGCTTTTATTTTAGATATCGAAAGAAAGAAAATCACATCAAGTTCAATTAGGTTTCTGCCTTCTTTACTCTTTAAACAAATATCAGGTACTTAGACCAAATGAACCGTCGAAAATACGAAGTAGTCAGTGACACTATGATGAGAAAAATTATGCGTGCGTACAGAAAAAGGCGCGTGAAGAGACGCAAAACGCGCGCGTGTAGATATTAACAAATAGAATCATTCACATTGCTTTTACGCGCGCCTTTCGATACGCATGCGTGAGGTTTCTCTCATGGCGTCACTTTCGCATCCAATAGACACGGTGTACACAATCACCCATCCAAATCCTGTGCCTATATCTATTGTATTGTTCTGAAATACTTTTTATATAATGCACGAATTACAGGCTTAGTTCTTAGATCTAGGGAGTTTAATATTTCTTGTTAAATCTTAAATCCCAGATCAATGTGGATAATCGGAAGATGATATTACGGTATCCGTTTAGAAAAGTACGACGGGCTGCCGTAGATACTTATGACGTACGCAAATTTTAGGGGGGGGGGGGTGGTTTAACTTAGGTCGTATTTAATATTATTTATTTATATTCATTCAAGGTACAGTAGGCCTATATGGAATTATTTATTTACTAGGCCTGGATTTTTGTGTTAACAAATTCGCTCTCTATTTATTAGTCTGGCAACAAAAACATAATATTTCTTATGTTGGGTCTGTCGTAAAGCCTTTTGTGGTAGTGGTGCAGTTGGGCTACCGTATTCAATACTTCAAGCGATTTTGTATTATTAAATTTTGATCTAGAATAAAGACGAGTAGATAACAAGATCTGGCGGGTTACACACGAAATGCACAATGCAGACTACAAATTGATCGGGCGTTCACTAAAGATAATGCATGGACCTTTTTATCTGGTCAAGACGCGCTATGGTCATTGATCAATTTGTCGGTACAAATGATTTTTAATAGGCGGCATGTTACGTGATAAATGTCATAATTATACACAGGTAGAAGACCGCGATGTGGCTGATCGATATACCATGCGAAGTGCAGGAAAGATGGGATATTCGTTTTCCTGTTTCTTGGGTTAATAATCGATCAAGGTAAAGCTTAAACAAAACCGTTTAGGTCACCAGCTGCTTTGTTCTGCTAGCAGAGGGCATTCAGATACAATGTATTGTTACGTCCCTGGTACTGTATACTGGTGCCTAGGCCTAGAGTAGCAATCATATCAACTGAATAATCATCGAAAAATATCTGGATAGGCCTAATAAACATCAGTCAGGGCTTTGGAAGCATCTGTTATCGTATAAAAAAATAATTCAACGTTTAATTAACCAATACAGGCATGCAATGGCAAATGAAAAAAATATAGGCCTATGTAAAAGAATGTAAAACAAAGAATGAAAAATATGGAATCTTTGTCATTGATGATCGTTTTCAAAAACATCGATACAATGGAAAAACATTGATACATAAAACTTTTTTTTGTATACGGTTATTGGAATCCCGGTTATTTA
The DNA here is from genome assembly GCA_025631205.1 of Nesometra sesokonis. Classification (NCBI taxonomy): domain Eukaryota; kingdom Metazoa; phylum Echinodermata; class Crinoidea; order Comatulida; family Antedonidae; genus Nesometra; species Nesometra sesokonis. The sequence goes on from JAOTQE010087643.1 coordinate 13,879, forward strand.
TACAAACAAACCCACAAATCGAACAAACGAAACAAAGAAGAAAACTTAAAAACAAAAACCAACCTCACAAAAACAATGTGTGCATGTAGCGTTTTTTTTTTTTTTGCAAAGTTGACTTAGGGCCTTAGCTTATATACAAATAGAACATAGGCAAGTTACTGTTATTTTAATTTCGAGAACGAAAACATCGTAAGCGTTAAGTCTACGAATTCCTCACCGATGAATCCCTACACTTTATAAATCAAACAAATTACTGCATGTATTAAATTAGCCACAATTACAACTGCATTAATTTGCTTTTAATTCGAAGAATAAAGAGTCCAGTGACTCATTATCAAACAAAACAAAAAAGTTGCGAGGATATTACAAATTATAAATTACCGATAGTGCCAACAATACAGCAATTAATTATTCCAAATTTGTTGTCTAAAATGGAAGGCTAATGCACTATTCACGCGTGACGTCACTCGTTAGGATTGGACTTTTTAGCTTGATTTTAAATCTCCGTTATTAACGCATTAATCACACATCAAGTAATTTAATGCAGTGATATAAAAAATACAATGTGAAACCATTTCCTCCTATGAAACCAGAATCACGTGTAAATACGAACAACACATTATTTTATGTCATAATGGGGATTTTCATGTTTTTCCCATCGGCAGGGGTTTGGGCTAATTTTATTAGGTATCTCCTATAATAGGCCTACAATAATCTGAATGATGTCTATAGCACAGCCTTTTAATTTAAACATAATGGCAACAAGGCCGTATCCTGATCAGTGCTCATATTAATTATTAGGCCTGGATTGAACTGAATCATACAACGTTAATCCAATGAGAATTGTGATTAGTAAAATAGTACAGGCGAAACATAAATTTGCATTAAATTTTGAACTGGCGACCTAAAAACTCGGTCTATTACAGGGAACAGTTAACTGTTCCCTGGTCTATTATAAATAATTATTAGAATTTCGTTTCAGATTTAATATTCCTTTGAAACGACATTCCAAGTGATTGTCCACAGCGGGGTCGTTCATATTCAATAGGCCTAATTACCCGAATTGTATTTCAAGAAATGTAGTGTTTGTAGGGTATTGCTATTTTGCGCAAACCCCGCAAACCTCCGAAAAATCACAGAAAACCCAATCATAACAGGTTGAA
>JAOTQE010087654.1:3590-15039 GCA_025631205.1 Nesometra sesokonis
TTTAACTAGCGCCAAATACAATTAATTTAGAACAATAAAATAATATTAAACAGAAAAATCTATCTACCTTGTTCACACTGTATCCCTTCCCAGCCTACATTGCAACTACAGGTGTAATTTGTCTGGAAGTTGTTACAGACTGCTCCATTTTGACATGGGGAAGAATCACAAGGATTAGAAGCTGAAACAAAAAATAATACGGTAGTTTGAAAAGTTTAAATTTAATTTCTATTAAAAATAATATATCAATTTATCAATCTGAATGCTATACCCCCAGACGTTCTAACCTCTGAGGTCTAAAATTTGGGAGATTTTTCAAAGTGCGCCCCTCTATTTTAAAATACTGTGCCTTCTAATGCATTTTATGAAGAAAGGGTTGAAAAACAGGCCTGCAAAGGGTTAACTGGCGCCAATTACAATAAATTTAGAACGATAAAATAATATTAAACAGAAAATTCAATCTACCTTGTTCACAATGTATTCCTTCCCAGCCTACATTGCAACTACAGGTGTAATTTGTCTGGAAGTTGTTACAAACTGCTCCATTTTGACATGGGGAAGAATCACAAGGGTTAGAAGCTGAAACAAAAAATAATACAGTAGTTTGAAAAGTTTAAATTTAATTTCTATTAAAAATAATATATCAATGCATCAATTTGAAGGCTATACCTCCCAGATGTTCTAACCTCTGAGGTCTTAAATTCAGGAGATTTTTGCGTGCGCCTCTATCTTAAAATACTGCGCCTTCTAATGCATTTTATGAAGAAAGGGTCGAAAGAAACAGGCATGCAAGGGTTTAACTAGTGCCAAATACAATTAATTTAGAACAATAAAATAATATTAAACAGAAAAATCTATCTACCTTGTTCACAATGTATCCCTTCCCAGCCTACATTGCAACTACAGGTGTAATTTGTCTGGAAGTTGTTACAGACTGCTCCATTTTGACATGGGGAAGAATCACAAAAATTAGAAGCTGAAACAAAAAATAATACAGTAGTTTGAAAAGTTTAAATTTAATTTCTATTAAAAATAATATCAATTTATCAATCTGAATGCTATACCTCCCAGATGTTCTAACCTCTGAGGTCTTAAATTCAGGAGATTTTTTAAAGTGCGCCTCTAACTTAAAATACTGCGCCTTCTAATACATTTTATGAAGAAAGGGTTGAAAGAAACAGGCATGCAAAGGTTTAACTAGCGCCAAATACAATTAATTTAGAACAATAAAATAATATTAAACAGAAAAATCTATCTACCTTGTTCACACTGTATCCCTTCCCAGCCTACATTGCAACTACAGGTGTAATTTGTCTGGAAGTTGTTACAGACTGCTCCATTTTGACATGGGGAAGAATCACAAGGGTTAGAAGCTGAAATAAAAAATGATATAGTAGTTTGAAAAGTTTAAATTTAATTTCTATTAAAAATAATATATCAATGCATAAATCTGAATGCTATACCCCCGGATATTCTAACCACTGAGGTAAAAAATTCAGGAGATTTTTCAAAGTGCGCCCTCTATCTTAAAATAATACACCTTCTAATGCATTTATGAAGGGTCGAAAAAAAAGAGGCCTGCAAGGGTTTAACTAGCGCCAAATACAATTAATTTAGAACAATAAAATAATATTGAACAGAAAAATCAATCTACGGCCCAATCTACCTTGTTCACAATGTATCCCTTCCCAGCCTACATTGCAACTACAGGTGAAATTTGTCTGGAAGTTGTTGCAGACTGCTCCATTTTGACATGGGTTGGATTGGCACACATCAATAGCTGAAAAAATATATACACATACAGTAATGGAAATATATTACACAAATCAAAAGCTGAATAGAACAAGAAGAAATAAGGTTGATGATAAAGATAATTACAGTTGGTAAATCATTACAAAATAATAATGTATTATTACAAATGTGAGGTCTCACCCCAAAATAAGTCTCATGGTCGGAAAATTCAAAATTGAGTTATTGCAACCTTTTTATAGAGCACAATATAACTGTAATCTACACAATAAAAATGACATTCATTGATAAGTAGATCAAAAGATATGAGCTTTTCAAGTTTCAGTATGAAAACACAGTATTGAGAAAACCGTCCATCATAAAGTAACACAAAAATAAACAAAAGACTATAAATCTCAGAAAGTCTCAGATTGTTAAGTTGCGCAAGTTGCGTTGAGTTAAAAATCGTTGAAGTTGAGATAGGTTCAACTTCAACAAGTTTCAACTCAACACAACTCGCCGCAACTTAACAATCGACAGGAAAACAGGTTTTAAGTATACTTTCCTACAGTAAAACTGACCAAAAATTATATTATAATAAAATGTAAGTACCATAGTACTCATAATTGACTAAAGCTAAATTTCTCAAAACTTTGACTTCAGACCTATTTTGGTGATTATCTCAATTTGATGTCACCTACGATGCAACTCATTTTGTGGTGACAATGTGTCCCTTCCCAGCCTGCGTTGTAATTACATGTGTAACTTGACTGGAAGTTGTTACAGACTGCTTCATTTTGAAATGGAGTGGACAAACACAAATCAATAGCTAAAGAAAATATAAAGAAATTACAATAAGTAAATAAATACAAAATAAATAGTGTTATTAAGAATGGTTCATACCTTGTTCACAATGTGTCCCTTCCCAGCCTGCACTGCAACTACATGTGTAACTTGTCTGAAAATTGTTACAGACTGCTCCATTTTGACATGGGGTGGATGAACACAAATCAACAGCTATAGAAAATTAAAGAATAAAAGTTTGGTAATACAGATAATAATTATGGTAAATCATCATAAAATAAAAATGTGTTAATAAAAATGGTTCATACCTTGTTTACAATGTGTCCCTTCCCAGCCTGCATTACAATTACAAGTGTAACTTGTCTGGAAGTTGTTACAGACTGCTCCATTTTGGCATGGGGTAGATAAACAGAAATCAGTTGCTAAATAGGAAAAATAAGAAATAAGATGGTGATGAAGATAAAGCATTACAAGCTAAAAGTAATTTTTAACATTATATATATACATGAGAGTATTGTTACAGTAAATAATACTGTGTAACTAAAGATGGTCCATACCTTGTTCACAATGTGTCCCTTCCCAGCCTGCACTGCAATTACATGAGTAACTTGTCTGGAAGTTGTAACAGACTGCTCCATTTTGACATGGGGTGGAAACACACAGATCAATAGCTAAAGAGAACATAAAGAAATGAATGTGATGAATCTTTCCATGTACATAGGGCGCTCAAAGCTAAAAACTATCCAGACTGGGCTATGCACATCCAGCCCGAGCGCCCAACTGCCAACAGTAAACATCAAGATGTCAAGCGTGGCCCTACCATCGGCATACCGCATGAGAGAGGACTGGCTGAGGAGTTAGCCAGTCCTCTCACCATGGCATTAATTCCTATATGAAACCCATTAACACCATACGGGAACAGTTAGTCAGGCCCTAGGACACTACTCCGCTTGAGCGCCAATCGTGTGTGGTGTATCATTTCCAATGCAATGAAGATCCATCTCATGTACACATTGGAGAAACGAGACATGCTCTTGGCACGCACTTCTCCGAATCAATCGCTAAAGAGAACATAAAGAAATAGGGTTGGTGATAAAGATAATTACAGTAAGTAATTAAAAAAATAAAAAAAATAATGTGTTAAGAATGGCTATACCTTGTTCACAATGTGTTCCTTCCCAGCCTGCACTGCAACTACATGTGTAACTTGTCTGGAAATTATTACAGACTGCACCATTTTGACATGGGGTGGATGAACACAAATCAACAGCTATAGAAAATATAAGAATAAAAGTTTGGTAATACAAATAATAATTATGGTAAATCATCACAAAATAAAAATGCGTTACTAGGAATTGTTCATACCTTGTTCACAATGTGTCCCTTCCCAGCCTACATTGCAACTACAGGTGTAACTTGTCTGGAAGTTGTTACAGACTGCTCCATTTTGACATGGGGTGGATAAACACAAATCAATTGCTATAAAGAAGAAAATAAATAAGGTTGGTGATAAAGATAATTAAAGTAAATCATTAAGTTGTTACAAAATAATACTGTTTTTTTACTAAAAATGGTTCATACCTTGTTCACAATGTGTCCCTTCCCAGCCTGCACTGCAATTACATGTGTAACTTGTCTGGAAGTTGTTACAGACTGCTCCATTTTGGCATGGCGTGGATGAACACAAATCAATAGCTAAAGAGAACATAAGAAATAATTTTGATGATAAAGATAATTACAGTAAGTAATTAAAAAATAATATGTTAAGAATGGCTATACCTTGTTCACAATGTGTCCCTTCCCAGCCTGCACTGCAACTACATGTGTAACTTGTCTGGAAGTTATGACAGACTGCACCATTTTGACATGGGGTGGATGAACACAAATCAACAGCTATAGAAAATAAAATAATAAAAGTTTGGTAATACAAACAACAAGTATGGTATCATCACAAAATAAAAATGTGTTACTAAGAATGGTTCATACCTTGTTCACAATGAACAAAATAAACAAATAACGTTGGTAATAAAGATAATTAGAGTAAATCATTAAACTGTTACAAAATAATACTGTTTTTTACTAAAAATGGTTCATACCTTGTTCACAATGTGTCCCTTCCCAGCCTACATTGCAACTACAGGTATAACTTGTCTGGAAGTTATTACAGACTGCACCATTTTGACATGGGGTAGATAAACACAAATCAACAGCTATGGAAAATAAAATAATAAAAGTTTGGTAATACAAATAATAATTATGATATCATCACAAAATAAAAATTTGTTACTAAGAATGGTTCATACCTTGTTTACAATGAACAAAATAAACAAATAAGGTTGATGATAAAGATAATTAGAGTAAATCATTAAATTGTTACAAAATAATACTGTTTTTTACTAAAAATGGTTCATACCTTGTTCACAATGTGTCCCTTCCCAGCCTACATTGCAACTACAGGTGTAACTTGTCTGGAAGTTGTTACAGACTGCTCCATTTTGGCATGGGGTGGATGAACACAAATCAATAGCTAAAAAGAACATAAGAAATAATTTTGATGATAAAGATAATTACAATGGATAATTACAAAACTAGAAGTACATATACACGGGGTGGAAAAACATAAAAGGATAGCTTCTAAAGTGAATATGTAAATAGAATGACAATCTAAGCATTGGTTTGAAAATGTGACCAGGTAAACTATGCATTAAAAAAAATTAAGGTGGTTCAAAATGTAGGTGTGCTTATTCAACTAAAAGATGACACTTGTAAATAACAAATAGTAAAGAATACATCAGTTGGAAAATTAAATTACAACAGTAAAAATGGTTGTAAGCATTGAAACATGTTAAAAAATAATAAATAAATTAGAATTTGTTTTTAGTCAGAATTAGTTTTTTTTTTTATAACATATTTTTCTTTCCTGTAAACTTTATCCTGTTTAATTTGAGTATGAGTATTGAAAGGGGACAATTAAATGAAATATAAATGAATATAATGAACAGGGGTACATGTAGTAGGGTTTTGTTAAATGGTGCATTATTTTAGACCATGGTGGGCGTGTTCAATTCCCAAATTTGACCAAGCAAGAAAAAGATTATTTGCGGCCCATGTAATATATGAGGAGACACCCATGTACTTTGTCAATATTAAGGTGGGTGAAGGCTATCCCCCTCCTCTAAAGTTTCACCGGTTGCTAGTTTCAGTGGTACTGTAAATATGTTACAAACTACACTATACTTACTGTCACATTGAATTGGAATACATTTTTGAAGTGCAGTGTCATCAGGAAATCCATTTAGAGTAAATTGCATAGAGGGCAGGCTTGCTTTATTTAGAACTACACAAAAGAATGACATAGCGAAGCATCCTGGAGGAGTAGTCAGGTCAAAGGTCACAGACAATCCATGCAATGCATAAGGCTGTCCAGCAATCAGGGATGTGCCAACACCAGGTAAAGGAGTTAATTCCTCTAAGATGGCCACAAATCCATCACTAGGATGATCTAGGGTATTGGTAAAGGCTTCTATTAACCATAGGTCACTGCCAATGATGCTGGCACCAGATGAATCAGTATGCACTGTTAGGCTAAAGACAACTTCATGGTTTGTGCTTCGGATGTAAAAAGGATTCCCAGATGTGATGGTGAGATCAACGGAGGTTACAATTACACCTGATGAAAAAGGAAAATGGACAAATAAACAAGAAATCTAATCTAATCTAATTTCAATTGTTGTTAGCAATTATAGGAGGAGGCAGCCTGGGCAGGCAGAGGCATAGGCCTATTTATATTCATATCTGACATTCCAAATACATATATCTAACAAGCAGTCAATCAACCAATGAGAAATACAATAATATTCATATCTTTACATTCTAACAACACACAACTAACAAGCAATTAACAAACCAATGATGAATAACATAATATACATACCTTTACATTCTAACACACAACTAACAAGCAATTAACCAACCAATGAGCAATCACACAATCTTTAAATTCTAACACACAACTAACAAGCAATTAACCAACCAATGATGAATCAATTAATATACATACCTTTAAATTCTAACAACACACAACTAACAAGCAATTAACCAACCGATTAGCAATCAAGTAATATTCATACCTTCACATTCTAACAACACACATCTAACAAGCAACTAACCAACCAATGAAGAACCAAGTAATATTCATACCTTTACATTCTAACAACACACAATTAACAAGCAATTACTGTAATCAACCAATGAAGAATCAAGTAATATTCATACCTATACATTCTAACAACCCACAACTAACAAGCAATTAACCAACCAATTAGCAATCAAGTAATATTCATACCTTTACATCTAACAACACACAACTAACAAGCTACTAACCAACCAATGAAGAATCACACAATATGCATATCTTTACATTCCAACAACACATCTAACAAGCAATCAACCAACCAATGATGAACCAAGTAATATTCATACCTTTACATTCTAACAACACACAACTAACAAGCAATTAACAAACCAATTAGCAATCAAGTAATATTCATACCTTTACATTCTAACAACACACAACTAACAAGCAATTAACAAACCAATTAGCAATCACACAATATAAATACATTTACATTCTAACACACAACTAACAAGCAATTAACCAACCAATGATGAATCAAGTAATATTCATACCTTTACATTCTAACAATGCACAACTAACAAGCAATTAACAAACCAATTAGCAATCAAGTAATAGTCATACCTTTACATTCTAACAACACACAACTAGCAAGCAATTAACCAACCAATGATGAATCAAGTAATATACATACCTTTACATTCTAGCAACACACAACTAACAAGAAATTAACAAACCAATGAAGAATCACATAATATACATACCTTTACATTTCAACAACACACAACTAAGAAGCAATTAACCAATCAATGATGAATCAAGTAATATACATACATTTACATTCTAACACAACTAACAACCAATTAACCAACCAATGAGGAATCAAGTAATATACATACCTTTACATTCTAACAACACACAACTAACAAGTGACTGGTCATCCAATGAGGGTTTAAGATCAAAGTCAGGTGATGCATTTTCTCCCTTGCTTAGCTCAACACAGAAATAAGTGAAATCACTGCATGTCAATCCAGACAGATCCACAGCTGATGTCACACCAGATAATGTCACTGATCCACCAGCAGTAATGGATGTCATCTCTTGATCTGTGGGTATTGCAGATTGAGCTTCTGCAGATCGTGTGGCACTTCCTGTCAGATCTTTTGTAAGAAAACTTGTAACAGACCAGAGGTTTGTTCCCATTGCGCTGCCACCATAAGAACTGCTTGTGAACATAACATCAAATGTTAAAGAGTTTGATTGTCGCTCAATGACTGGTATTCCTGATTGAAGTGAAACACTACTGCTGGTGATTTCAACCCCTAATAGAAAAAAAGTATTGCCTTTTAAACAGAATAAAATGTTAACTTGAAATAACAATTGGTTTTTCTTCCATTGTTTATTTGGTCACTTTTTTAGTCTCATTTTCAATTGTATATTTTTATAAAATTAAGATTTAAAATGTTTATACCTTTACTTTCTAACATTACATGCTAGGCCTACTCCTCACTTTGCCTCAACTATTCCTCTCCATGGTCAATTATCTAATATCTAATATTAAAATTATATGTATGTATGTTACATATAAAGAATATACATTGTATTTATTTATTTATTCACTAGTTTTTTTTTATATCTTTGCCTTATTTCCATTTCATTTCTAATTGTTATGTACTATTTTATTATTCTACAGATACAATGTTTTACTTATTTGAATGAAGTTGAATTGAATTGAATTACTATTATTAGCCAATTAATAACTGAGCAATCAAATTATGGCACTGAGGAATCAAATGAAATCCTCATGGCCTCACTTTCCTTATTTTCAGTGTAGTTATTCTATTTAATTTAAACCTAATCAATTCACTTACTAGAAATAAGTTTGCTATGTTGTAATTTTAGGAATGCAACACAATGGGTGTCAATGCCATGATTATGAAGTAAAGTGGTATTGTAGCTTGGTAGTTAACATGCTTGCTTTCCATCACCAAGATTCTGTGTTCAAATCTGGTTGCATTTCATGTTGTTTTCCATGACGTAACAGACAAGGCCACTCCCTAAGCCTCACAATGAAACTTAGTTTAGAAAACATGAAAAAGTCCACTTTTAAGTGGCAAGAAAACTTGCCAGGGCCATAGCCAGCATTAGGTAGACAAGCTGGTCACAACATGTGAAATTTTCAAATTTGTATATATGTAGCAGTGTGGATAAAGCAGAGTCGATGTGTAGTCTATTAACTCCCGAGTTAGCAGGGAATTCCCTTTTAGCTTAGTGGTAATAGTTCTGCTTTCCATGCGGGAAGGCCTGGGTTCAATTCCCAGCCAGGCACGCTACCCGGAAACCCAGTCTCCGCAGGTTACATTTGGTGGCAGCGGTGGGATGGATTTATCCGATACCTAAACCGGTTCGGATTGTCAGGATATCCATCAAAAGGCATTTTCAGATCCGAGGACGGATCTGTGTTTAGGAGGGTGAAGTGTAGCAGTGTGGATAAAGCAGAGTCGATGTGTAGTCTATTAACTCCCGAGTTAGCAGGGAATTCCCTTTTAGCTTAGTGGTAATAGTTCTGCTTTCCATGCGGGAAGGCCTGGGTTCAATTCCCAGTCAGGCACGCTACCCGGAAACCCAGTCTCCGCAGGTTACATATATATTGGCCCAATGAGTTGCCTGAGACCGGCACCAGCATATTCTGGCTATGGCCCTTGCTGTTGGATCCGATGTGAAACAAAATGAACAGTAAATACCTCCACATGATGTCTGGACACATCCAACTAAGGATCTGCTGTCAGGATGTCCAGTAAGTGTAAAATTTGGAAATGATTGATCACCTTTACCAAGTTCAACACATATAAACCGTGCCTGACTACAAACAATTCCACTTAAATCCAAAGAAACTGACAGGTCTCTCAAGTTGCTAGCGAGCCCAGCCACCACACCTGTTTGCAGGTGAACAGATGTTAATAACACAGGCTTCGATAACCATCTGTCACCAGTACCATCGGCCTGGCTACTGGTAAACACAGTTAGCTTCCATAGGTTGGATCCTTGAACACTACCTGCATCTGGATTGGTAGTGAACTTGACATCAAATTGGAATGTCTGTGAATCAACTCCCTGAAGAAGAGTTGTTGACTGGAACGATGGTAATGTACTCGTAATCTGTACACCTAAGAATAACAATATAAATACCAGTAAATAGATACAAATGAGACATGTCATGCATTTGTAAACATCACAATTGCCAGTGATGTCACTTATAAAACAACATGCTGGAATAGTAGAAATATTTTAATCTCTTGGCACTCTTTCAACCAATCAGTGCAGTTTAAATGTTTGATGTAGAATATCATATTATATAATTGTTGGTATAAGATGAGACTACTATGGAAAGAGATTGGAAACCCTGTGAATTTCCGTTTCTAACATGATATCAGCACCCAGCTAGGTAACTGTTATGTAAATATGGTCAGAGTGAGAAGTTACAAAACTACTTTAGGGTACTGCACATGCTCTGTTACAATTTATTCCAACAGTGACAACCACTGTAAGTGTACTGCACATGCTCAACTACAAGGTATTCAAAAGTCAAGCGGCAAAATACAAAACAATATCATAGATTTTGCACCAAATTCTACCTTGATATGCACCTCAGCATTTCAAAATTAGTTTTATCTAACAGTTAAACTATTCCAAATTGTAATCATTAGGTGTATGTTTTATGGGGTAACAAAATATGTTATTTATTATCACTTTTTGTGGCATAAGTTTTATAAATTATTAAACTTTTAATAATTTATAAAAACCTCTGCCACAAAATCACACATTTTTGTTACCTTACACAAAATACACTTAATAATTTACAATTTTGAATAGTTAAACTGTTAAATAAAACTGATTTTAAGGTGCATTGTAAAGGTATAATTTGGTGCAAAATTTATGGGATTTTTTTTTTTTATTTTACCTTTTAATTTTGGAATAAATCATAAGAACATGTGCAGTATGCTACAGTAGTTGTCACTTCCTCCCTCTGACCACATTTACATAACAATGACATAGCTGAGTGCTGTTATGAGAAACAAAGGGAAGTACATAGTGATTCCAATCTCTATCTCTAGTAGTCTCCGGTATAAGTACCTTTGCAGTCTTCTACTACTGCACAGCCAATCAGAGCATCTGAAATAGGCACACCTTCCAATGTAAAATCTGGGTTTGCTCCATCATCCTTCTCAACTTGAACACAAATGTATTTACTCTGTATACAGGTGGCCAATGTTAGATCTAAATCAACTGTGATGTCAGGCAATGATACAGAGTTACCAGGATGTAGAGCGGTTGAGGACTGGGACTGGCTGAGTAAGGCTGGTTGGATGGCTACCTGTTGCCCCTTGCCATCTGACTGCTCATTTGTAAATACAGTTACCTTCCACAAGTTGGTGCCAGCAATGCTGGCAGAATAAGCAGATGATGTAAGTGTCACATCGAGACGAATGTTGTAATTTATACCACCCTCTACCAGTAAGCCTGCCCTCAGTGTAACAGAGGTTTGAGCAATTTCCACACCTAGCAAAGAAACAGAGTAGGTTTAACAAATTAATGTAAAGGAACAAAGTATATTTGATAAATAAAGGAAAAATAGAGCAACAATAATAAGCCATTTCACAGATTCAACTGCGCATGTGCATCATTAAAGATGTATTGTCACTTGAAAATTACAAAAATTAGATTTTGAAAATAACTTGCTTATCTTGAAGAAATACATAAGTTATGACGATGACACTAGAA
>JAOTQE010087665.1:0-15039 GCA_025631205.1 Nesometra sesokonis
TTGACCTCAAATGATTAAAAAGAGGTCAAAGGTCAAAATGACCAATTCTGGCCATTGATAGGAGAAAAGATTGCATTACAGTGAATAGAAATATATGTATGTTGAACAGTTTGACAGGAAAATGAACTCCCTTTGTTCAGTGGTTGCCGAGATATAGGATTCGACCTAAAATTGACCTCAAATGATTAAAAAGAGGTCAAAGGTCAAAATGACCAATTCTAGCCATTGATAGGTGAAAAGATTGCATGACAGTGAATAGAAATATATGTATTTTGAACAGTTTGACAGGAAAATGAACTCCCTTTGTTCAGTGGTTTCCGAGATATAAAATGTGACCTAAAAATAACCTTAAATGATGAAAAGAGGTCAAAGGTCAATATAAGCAATTCCAGGACTTTTTAGAGAAAACATTGAATTAAAGTGAATACAAATATGTGCATTATGAACAGTTTGGCATAAAAATCAACTCTCTAAGTTCAGTGGTTGCCGAGATATATGACTTGACCTGAAGAAAACCAGGTCAAAGGTCAATCTGAGCAATTCCGGCCATTTTTAGAAAAAAACTTGCATTACAATGAATACAAATATATGTATTCTGAACAGTTTGACACAAAAATGAACTCTCTAGGTTCAGTGGTTGCCGAGATAGGATTTGACTTCAATATTGACCTTAAATGACCTCATTTGACATAAACTGCTATAATTTCAATGATATTTACATTTTTCTATAATTTTTGGTTTAATTTACCATTGTGATACATTTTTAAAGTTTACTAACAAGATTGGTTGAAAAATGCAATATTAATATTTTTTTTATATATTAAAATATTTTTCTTAAATATGAATTTTACCCAAAAAACACTAAAAAATCATTTAATTTTCTAAATATTTCATTCCAGCTGTATATAATGCTGCTGAATTGGGTATCATTGTAAAGATAATGTAATTATCTTTCATATGACATGTTACTTGACTCTTTATGTGCTACTGGTAATGAGCTAGAGCTCAAAATATGGTTATATAGAAAATTTGACCTCAAATGACCTTAAATGACCCCGTTGACCTCCTTAAGGGGTGTTACAATTTTGGTATCCACCCAGGTGTTGTCCCCGCAGGTCAGTCCTACACTTTCAGCATAGATACCATATTGTACTACAAATTTAAAAAAACTCCTTAACTAAGCCTCTTTTTGAGTTTTGCCACCTGACTATAAGAACACAAATTAATGTCTTGCACTGTATATGCATACAGTATATAAATCTCAAGAAAAGTAATTTACAGAACCACATGTTACCTGTAGTTATATCCATTCTTATACTATTTTGTGCTTGAAATTTGTGAAGATGTTATAATTTTCTGACAAATGTATCTATGCTACTTTACAATTACTCTATATTACTCTATATTTTATGTACAATATATAATTACAGTAAAACTAAACAATGACCAAGATTCATAAAAATTAATATGAAAGTTAAAAGTTACTGTATACAATTGAACAGAGAAAGTAATGTAAAGCAACGCCAAAACTGACCACACTTCAGACCATTATCGGCCTCCCCAAGAGCAAAGTTCTAGGGAGGCTATTGATTTTACCAGTTTTGGATTTAAGGGGTCTTAACAGGCCTAAGTCCCCCCACCCAAAATTGATCCGGAAAAATTTTTTGGGTATAAATACTGGCAATTTACTAATAAAACGAGATGCATAGCAGCTGATGTGTGGACTCCTAGAAAATAAGTCGGACCTGTTAATTTAAAAGCAGGTTTTTTTAAACCCCCCTAAATCGCAATCCTGGATCCGGCTCTGTTTACCCAGTCTTTTGGGTAATGTTGGTAATTATGGTGGATTTGTTGTCAAAATTTGTTACGATTATTTATATTCTATAAATCTCATTGTCAAACTTTGCTGAATCTAAGATTAAAAAGGCCCGACCCTACTGATTATTTTGTACAGTGTTTCCACAGCCATGGTATGTTGAAACACTGGCCATTTTTTCACTTCGGTTTATTACTAAATGAACTGCAGTACATACAGTATTTTAATAATTTATAAGTACAAAATTAGTGTTTTACAAAATAATTGATACAATTCATAAGTTGTTGGGCAAGTAGTAGTAGTAGAACTTTAAAAATAAAAGATCTGATTTTTGTATAAACATGGTTTTTAATTATAATAATTCACACAGTGGGGAGGTTATGGTTTGACAGTGTAAAAGGAATATTTCTAGTTTTGTTCCATTTTGCATATTATTTCATTTTAGAGCGAGTCACGTTTACCTGTTTATGTTGCTTCCATGATTTTTGGACTTTAAAAATGACCAGTTTAGCTTGAAAGTCTCTTTCCCCGAGGGTCAGTTTTGGGAGACATGACTGAATAAACCATAGGGTCTGTCAAATCAAAGGTCAAATTTGGCTCACCTTTGACCTTACAGTATACTGATGACACAATATAAAAGCATGCCATGGCTAGTAACCATAGATATATTATTTATGGCTAGATTGTGACCTAACACTATAGAATTGCAGTCCCATTTAGGCGCCTACTATTTTGATTTCGTCAGCCTTCATCACAAACATGTAAATTAAATAATAATAATAACTGTTTTACAATTATTTTATTTTTAACATTCTTTTATCATACAAATTATTTACATATTCATATATTTTATGTTGTCAATATCCTTATATATTGAATTACATTTAATTCCATTTATTGATAAATCAGAAACTTATGAAAGATTGCAGCGCAATTTCACCATACCAACAGCATTAGATTCCGAAATAGTAGGTGCTTACATGGAACTGCACTTTGGGGCTATGTATTCTGTGGAAGTTCTAGCAGTAAATAATAAATCTATGCTACTAACATGCTAAGATACAGATGTTGATTAAAAGTATAATATACAAAAACAAGCTTATTTAAAATACAAATATTGATGACATTGCTGTTATTAAATACAGAGCAAATAAAATCAGGGTAGATAAAACTAAATTTCTCTTGAGTTGCTTTAAAGATGCCGTAATAAACAATACAAAATTATTCTTACTTTGTTATTCAAGTAAAAATTTCACAATATTCTGTTTTGCACCAGACTTTATTTCAAACAAGTTAAATTTCAAAATTAATTTACACAACACTCTCTCAATACCAACTACCACTGGGACCAATTTTGTCTGGTTTTCTGAACAGTTTGATTTAGAGAGAGCCATGTTTATCTATATTTACAGTGTATTCATGAATTTTTAAACATTTTATAGGAAGGTTTGGTTTAACAGTTATTTTTGCCTGTCCACAGCGCTGGTATTGCAGGGCGGTAGCCAGCATGAGGCAGACGTCTGAAAATTTCAACATTTTGCTTTTTTTTTCAAATATTATTAGGCTATATGCGAGGTTTCGTGACAAAATGAGTCGTGTTGTACGCCAAGTCATTTTCAGATATTCAAAAAAATAGACAGAAAGTCATAATTTCACAAAAATGAGGTTCCTGTTGTTTTGTTAAGTTTTATTTACAGTAAATGGTATAACAGCTGTTTATCTTTAAAGTCAACTTTCTCCAAAGTGTGTTTTCATACACCAATATTTTAAAATGATTTGATTTTCTCTGGTAATACTGAAGCTATGAACCTCATTTAAAAACCAATTTAAAGCTTATAGTCTCTTCAATCCAAATATGACAATAACTCCATTTTGTTTTTTTTTTGTACAATACGACTCATTTTGTGGTGACAACTCACATATAACTTAATATTGCCCCTACGTGCCGCCTCGTCTGTTTTATTCTGGCTACAGCTTACATCATTTGATGATCTATTTCAAATAACAACAAACCTATCATTAATACCTAAAATACAACATAAAACATCAACAACACAACTCTTCACTTAATTAACACAGATTATATACTATATATTAAATCACAAATATGGCACCAAATTTGAAAGAAGAAATAAAATATCTATATTTTGTTCATAAATATGACAGTACAATTACTCATCAAAAATAAACACAAATATTAACACCAAATTGGGAATTTTTATGCAGCTGAAATTTAAAAGTAACAAAAGTAAATTCCTTACGATAGGTGTCAAAATATTGAATCCCAAGACAATGTTTTTTCAAAACTTATCTGAGTGAAATTAAAAGTTAAAATAAATAGAGATTAAAATAGATATATGAAAGTAAAACAACTATGAAACTAAAAAATGTTGAAATAAAAGATCCAAGATTATATCAAGGAATTAACATGGAATAATAAATATTTATTTGTTTCGTCTATTATTCCATTCAAGGATGTAAGCCAGGGAAATAATTTGCAACTATTAAGATTGCAACTTTAAAAATTTACCATCTTAGGGGGAAATTCTCCTGGTATTTTGAAAATATTGAACCTAGAATTTTGTACAATTGTTTTAAGGTTTGAACCCTAACCAAAGGCAAATTATTGGTATCAATTCTTTAATTGACCCGTCAAATACCTTTTGTAAGTTATAGTTTTAAATCAACATTAATTGTTTCTTCTATATCATAAAAAGATGTTTTTAAGGGAAAATTCACTTTCAGGCTGTACTGAAATACTATATATTTTAAATAGTTATAATTGAAATATATAGTTTGTTTTTCCAGTTAATGTGAGTTTACGACAGTAGTAAAAATAAAAAAAAACATTATTGGAAAACAAAGTATACCAGGAGTGTGGCCCCCTTAAGGCTAAAGCATAATGTGGCTACCAACAGTTTAGCCAATTGAGCTATATGATATTTCAATATTTTATTTTTAATAGAACAGAAGCAACAAAGAAACCAAAATTGGAATAGGCATAATATACTGAACTTGTGACACTGAGTGTAAACCAATATCATGGAATTGAAAGGATAAATATATATTTGTTTTATTTTAGATTGATATAATTCCAGATTAGATGCAGCACAGAGATAACAGAGAAGATTAGTAGAAAAGAAACGTTTCACTTTCTTATATAAATAATATATTTGAAAAAAGATTAGTCATTTAGGGTTAAACTTCCTGTAGTATTAGGAACACTATAGAGTTGTCTAATAGTGGAGCTAGCGTGAGTAGCAAGGGAAATCACTGTGCCTTCATGGACAAGGGGCAGGTTACGTGCCTGTCATGTTCAGGTAATTCTATGCATACCTGGTGAAATTTGTTCACAAGACCCTTCAGAATCCAGTCAAGCCAGCCTAAACTAATAATTTGGTGCAAGCTCTAGTGGGCTAGTTACCTGGGGATTGTGGGTTCGGGTCGCCACCTGAGAACAACTTGCAAATTTTTTCGTGTGTATTTCAACTGTACTGAGTATTCGGTACATTTACACGTCAGAGTTGGGCAAAACAAATTATATCTAGTACTCTTTTCATGTCAGCACAGAAATGCCACATTGCCACTCCAGCTCCACCATATAGGTTTCTATAGGACCACTCAACTATATTTTTATTTATAAATCAATTATTTACAATTTACACATTTGACGCTCATATTGACTTTTTGACGTCCATATTTTGATTGTGTTGTCGTCGCTGGCAGTTACGAGCATCTCGGGATCGAGCGGGTTGAACGCTACGGAGTTGACAACATCATTGTGAGATAGACGAGAGAGTAGAACACCATAATGTGTGTCCCATATATATGCATGTTTGTCTTCAGCACCACTAGAAAAGAAAAAATGTACGTCAATATAATTTTCAATATCATGATTTAAAAAAGTGGTGCTGTAGCTTGGTGGTTAGCATGCTTGCCTTCCAATCCCGATGTCCTGGGTTCAAACCTGGCTGAACGCTAGGTTGGTTCCCATGACATAACAACGCATGGCGTAGTTCTCATCCTGTAAGTGGCGAGTTAACTTGCTGTTGGATGTGACACGAAATAATAAAAAAAAAATAAATAAAAAAAAACATTGGCATAATCATTAGCATTGCTAACAAATACATCATCATCAATTAAAATTGTCATCAATTAACTTTATCACCTTTACCATCAGCAACTACATCTTCTTTTAACATTATCATCAATATTATCTTCAGTCAACGTTTTCATCGTCATTATTACCTAGCAGTATTGTCATTCAACATTATCATCATCATAATCAACATCTTTGTCTTCATCTTAATCATCGATATTGTAATCATGATGGATATCCTCATCATTGTCACCATTACAAACACCCACGTCCTCGTCTTCAGCAGTGTTGTTGTCATCATCAATTTGAAAATTAGGAAGCTTTCAATATGCGACGACGTGGAACATGGTGGAACTATATGTGTTGCATTGTTGCCCTGGATCTAGGATGGTCGTCGACTGGTTTTGGGTACAAGCCACAATGCAATACAAATAATGACAGTGAATCTAACTCCCTACATTCATTCATTCAAATGGACAGGTTTTCTGGTTTTATGAACGTTTTACATTTTTATGCGCTTTATTGATCTTTGAATTAAAAAGTGTTAATTCATGCCTATGTCACGTCCTATATGAGCGTCGTCGGTATCGGTTAAACATGAAACGCTGAACGCACGCAACACTGATCACAGCTGAGCACACTCATTTTCTCTTGCGTTCTACGTTTCACATCATCGCAAAGCTCAATAACATTTAGGCAGTCAACATAGGGAAGCAGGTGCAGATTTAGGTGAGGGGGCGGCAGCCGGTGCGCCCCCCCCCCCTCCTACATTAGGAGCGCCGGCTGTTAATTTGACACCAGTAGTGCAAATCGACACGCCCACCCGGACCTGGAAAAGTGCACCCCCTTTTTTGTCGGATCCCGGATCCGCCCCTGACAAGTTTCACTGTCTTTTCAATCCGATATTTCACTTACCTAGCAACATACTGGTCGCTAACATCAAGGAAGATGAAATTGAATTCATCATTAGGTGAGTAAGCCTTGTGACCATGGAAACGCTTAACCTCTGTCATGTCAATCAGATCATACATCCTGATCTCGATTTCTTGGGCGATTGGTGGAGGGGCTAGGGGGTCTGAGATCCTGTACTCAGGCGGCCAACACCGACAATTCACGTACAAAAACCTGGAAGAAAAAAAAAAAGATGGTTTATTGTCATAATAATAAAAAATGTCAAATAAAACAACAGCAACCAAATGAAGTAGTGACAAAGATAGCGAGGCTACGATGATGATGGTGATGATGATGATGATGATGATGATGATGCTTAAGTTGATTGTTACAATGATGTGAAAACATTAAGGGACTATATTAAATTATGTTGTCAAAATGTAATCAGTAGATGAAAAAACAAAAGCAGTTACAAAGATGTAGGAATTCATGCCAATGTGAGTAGGCAGTTGTTTTGGCATTTGATTGATTGATTGTGACAATGTATCAAGATCTTTATGACACATGTTGATAATTTTGCTGTTCTTGTTATACGGCCAAGTGAATAAGACAGGGGAACCATGAATAATAGCAAAAACAGCATGGAATTGAGGCCCACTCACACCTGGTTCTGGTGGAACAAGTTTTGGCTGACCCTTAGGGGAGTGGAAATTCATATGAATGTGTAACATCTACAGTAATACACAGCGTCGTGAGACTATTCTCTATAAAGGCACTATATAGATTGATCCACATTACATACTGTCAGATGTTCCAAACCTCTCGATTTGTCCAGGAGTCTCTGCAAATTTTAAACAGTCTCCTGATTTTTTAAACAATCTCCTGATTTTCTATTAAACTTTAAACATGTTCTAGCACCATAAATTGCCTTAGAATAATATTTAATCAATAAATATGGTACTTTAAAAAAAAGTAAATGTGTTCTAAATTTATTGTAATTGGCGCTAGTTAATCACTTGATGGCCTGTTTTTTCTGCCCTTCCGTCATAAAAGGCAGTAGAAGGCACAGTATTTTAAGATAGAGGGGGTATTTTAAAAAAACTCCCAAATTTTAGACCTCAGTTGGAACATCTGTTCTGTATCTACATTACTTGAGTTATACTGAAATTACCTTTGATCTGGCGATAGTGCCATTCCAATTGCATGTCCATTTAGCTCAATGACATGATCAACTTTATCAAAGTCGATTCCTTGTTCATCTCCCAAATCTTCTGCCCCAGCATCATCTTGTCGTTGCAAATTAAATGCACCCTTTCCCAGAGGCCCTTTTAAAGTATTGCACATTTCCTTACGTATTTTCTTAATTCCAATTTGATGTGGAGTGTAAGCCTTAGAACCCATAGTGAAAATCAAATGCTTGATTTCTTTTGACGTACTTCGCTTGATGCGACGTTTATTCCGTAAATGCGTCGCAACTTCATGAGAATCTGAGAAACTACTGCTTGATAAGTAATTCTCGTCAGCACCATTCTTTATCGCCATTCCATTACGTGCACCATCTAATTCTGAATTGATGAACCTCCTATCTGAGTACTGTATCGCTGGCTCGTCATCTAAACTATCTGTACTGCCAAAAGTGAACTTCTTACCCCAAGCCCGGATAACATCACTAGCACTTGCACTATCAGTTGCGAAAGTCCGAGACCCTAAGTCTGTATCAGGACTGGATAGCATCGTATCAGTCGAACTGCACAATGATGCAGGACCATCTGTTTGTTGTAAATCTCGAAACGCTTGTCGAGAAGTCGATGGACTATCATATGATTCTCTTTCATCTCCATTCCGGGGCCACTGTATGTTTACAAGTTCTGATGGACTCTCCATTCGTGGGGATCGGATCGCTGGTGATCTTCTTGATTGTGAGCCTGATGGACTAGCCTGGCTTTCGTCCATGCCAACTTCTGGATCAACACCATCAATTAAAATCTTCAAGATGTCATAATCAAGATGCCCACCTCTTCGCATCTCTGCTTCTCTGACACGCATCCATAGTCGTTGGTAACAACTATCAGGGTCGAGTTTCGCTGCCGGTGACACACCCACTGTGTACATTCCTTTTGCGTTTGTCCGCAGACTTTTCCTCGTAAGTTCTGGTGGAGTACTACTAACGTAACTAACATCACGCTTCAGTGAAGAACTCTTAGGAATGACTCCTGTTTGTGGTGGATTTTGAATCGGTATTCTTGGTGACACAGATCGTCTTGGTTCAATCTCTCCAGTTGAAAGTGCTGGGCTTGGAGGTGCTTTAAAGCATGGTTCACTCTCACTGTGGTGTAGAATTCCAGTGTCAAATGACTGAATGATGTCACCCTCACTGCAAGTCCTCTTGCCATCATGATGGGTACTGTGATCGATCTCACCAGTTCCTTCCAGATCACTCTCCCAAGCACTCGTTCTATTCTCAATCTCACTTTCACTAGAGCTGTGGAAGAAGTCACTGGAACTTGGCACACCAACACTTTCGGTTGTCATCTCCTTCGCATCATCAACTGCAAGTCCTCGTCCGAGTGCACTACAGTTGGCAACCATGATACTACGAATTGTACTTGCGTTGATGTTAAGAAACTTGAAGATACGCATAACAACTGATTCTTGTTCCGAGTCGACTTCTTGTGTGGCTTTGTTTAGCCATAGTGCTGAGCATGATGATAGGTGGCCTAGGTAGTGAAGATTTCCCGATAACAGGTAAGAGTTATTTAACCAACATCCGAAGATATCATATGGTTTGTTAAGCACACGAGCTTGTAGATAAAATTCCTCTGAAAAACAAAAAATAAATGATTAAATTAAAATAAAACAAGTCGATCCGACAATAAGATGCGGAAAACAGTGCACAGTATACATAATAGAAATTCAATCCTTGTACATGCGTTCAAACATCAGACTATTATTAGTATTATTTGAAGTGTAAAATACAGTTGCATTTACAGTGATCTAGGCTAGCTGCAGTAGTTGGTCAGTGTCACCAACTACTCGTGCACTACACACTATCACTTGTATTTATCCAACAAAACAAATCTGCAACTATGCCTGAGGCGATAGTCACAGAGCATAGTACCCTGAGGCATAAAATTTGCCGATTTGTGTAGCCTGAGGCGTCATAATTTCCATAATGCTAGATTTAGAATATATTATATACAGTTTTAACAGTGAAGTAAGCATTTGCAAGTGTATTTATAACAATAGTTTATTTCAATTTTAATGTTAATGTATTACCAACTGATAATTGTTTCATATCTTTAAAATAACACCTATACAATACCGGTTTAATTAGAAATTTTATATTCAAAGAACAAAACTCAAACACTCAAAAACGTGCCTGACCAGACCGACAAACAGACAGATTGCTTACTTCACTGTTAAAATTGTATACAATATATTATTTCTAAATCTACAATTATGCAAATTGTGACCAATGCCTACACAAAATGGTGACTGACAGACAGGCAGACATTTTTGAAAAGCTGAAAAATACACTGACAAGCAAAGATTGGTGTTTTATAAAGTACGGTGGATACAGATCAGACTCTCAGTGATGGGGACAGATGTTTGGGATTTATGCTGGTTGGTTCGTATCCTTAGATATGATACTTTAGTCATTTTGTATACATTTATATAGAAAACACAATATCAGCTCACCTACAGCTCACTTGAATATTTTGAGGAGAGCAATTTTTAGCACACCTAAAATTTTCAGAAAGCAAGGCCTGAAACTGCTACTGTAATGGGGAAAGCAGACAACATGACATGTGTTGATAGGAAGATGCTACATAACATTTGATTTTTAATTTTGTTTTTTTCTGTTAATTGCAATGTGTGGAAGGCACATAAATCACTTCCTTTAAAACAATTAATCAATACAGTATTAAAAAAATATCTAAAACCAAGAATGATTATTAATAATAGTAATCACAATAGTTAGTACCATCAACACATAATTGTTGATAGTTGAAACAGAGTTCATTTTATTATATAAAATTAGGAGTCCCAAGGGAGCACAGATAATAATCCTTGTTTTTTTTTCCATTAAAAAGATTGTTTTCTTTAACAGTTCATGTAAAGTTCATATATAAATTGATATACTGTACATTTTATGATAGAATTATTAAAAGCTCTTAAATATTAAAACCCCGCACTCCACTCGTAAAAGTAGCTGATGCATCCAGGGCCGTACCAAAGATTTGAGATTTTAAATGGGGTCGTATGAACCATGACCAGGGCCAGATCAAGGATGGGAAGAGGTGTGAGTACATCTGTAGCAACCACATCATCTGGGATTAAAATTCCACTAAAAATGTTATTTTGCTAATTTTATTTGTTTTTCTAATATTTCATTCATTCTATTTTTACTTAAGTTTGCAAAACTAATAATAACATCTTGAAAAGTCGGCCACTGATTATCTTAAATGGAAAAGCACCCAATAGGCTTATAATTGAGGGTTTTACTGTATTTTATTTTTGACAAAATATTCTTTAAGCAAAGTTAAATTACCCAGAGAGATTCTCCATCAATTATTAAAAGCAATTTCCATAAGAACTTAATTAGTTCAGATGTTTGTGAGCTTATTTTTAATTTAAATATATCAAATTATGTGATTGCCTAATTTACCACATGAATGGTATATTTCTATTATATATTAAACTGACCTAAAACAACTAGGGTTCAAGTAATTAACATGAGTTACCAATGCTTGGCCTTGAGACTAAATAATGTTGTAATTATTGGTTCTGAAAAAACATAATGTTCTCTCCTTACTGCTTCGCTTGCTTTAGTACTAAACAGCAAGTTAAGTTGTTAATGTGCTTTTAAAAGGTTGGCGTTTCCACCATATGCTAATATCATTGTTTAGTAATCCTGCAATCTGTTTTTGCAAGATATTTTATTAAATGAACAAACTATGATTGTATAAACAACAAGTAAAAGAACACAATTACTTACTTATTTATTTATTGTCTATCAGTAAAATAAATAATTATCATAAACATTCAATTTTTTTTTTTTACTTTCATCATTCATTTTGTTTAAATGTATTAATCTTTATTTTTTTTCCCCATTAAAGTGTTTCATATGACCTTCCAAACCTGTTTTAATCTAGTGTAAACCATATGTATATAGGCCATGTGGTAGGATATTTAAAGTAAAAATTAAAAGATGATATACTTTTAAGATTTAACTAAAATGCTAACTAGAAGAAGGATTTCGTATAAGTTTGTCAAAATTAGATTCAAATAGTTAATTTAAAAAGTGAAACTTTAATTTATAGTTTTGAACTAAATCCAGATAGATCCGCCTGATAGTAATTAGTAATTGAGTCATTGCTGGGAACTCGTTGAATTCTGAAGTGGTTACATGTAACTGGCAAAATGCCAAACATAACGAACATTAGAAAAGACAAGCAACCTTGACTGAAAAAAAATCGGCTTGAAACCCACCCACTTGTGAATTAAATTTGATGAAACTGTGTATACTGCAAGTTTGGTTCAGTTTTGTCAGGGATGGATTTAATACATTGGGTATGACAAATATAGCAATTTGTTTGTTACTTGTGATTAAGTTTAATATGATTCATGTGCGGCAAGTATAAAAAAAAATGTTTTTTTTTTACATTTAGGCTTTTAGACAAGACCATGTTTCATGAATTTGTTTTGCACAATTAGCTACTGCAAGAAAACAGAATTCAAGCAAAAAGTTCTGTCAAATTTGGGCTGGCAAGTAATGGGTTGTGTAGTTAACCGAAACACACATAAAAAGAAATCCTGGTATTGGCTATCTAGGGATCTCCAAGAGAATGTTCATGGAAATATTGTTGTTCATGAAAATATTGTTGTAATCCCTGAAGTAAACACTTATAGAGCAATTTTTATCATCACAAATTATTTTGACAAAAATAAATTAATTTTGGGGGAAAATTTTTATTAGTATCCAAAACTTCATTTCATTCTAAACATTCAAATAACCAAACAAAAAATAATGTGTTTTAATTTAATGAATTCAAGTCTTTAAGTCATTTTATAACAATGAAAAGATCAATTTTTCTTTAGGCTTACCATTATAAAAATTGAATTAAATCAAAGATCTATGTACAGATAGCGCACTGGCCGAATTTTGCAATGGAATTTCTTCAATACACGTAGAACGCCATAACGCTCAAATCTACTCCTTATTTTGCAGGGGGCGCTATAACATGTATCGTTGTATTCTTGTTTTTATAATAGTTATTTATTAAAATTAATTATTATTTGGATTTATTTTCCAAAGAGGTGATACTGAATTTGATATAGAATATAAATTAATTTCATTATTCAATTTTCAATTGCATTTACAATCACAATCAGTAGCAATATTTTCTACCTGCGCGTTCGTTAATGGAATAAGCCAGTGCGCTATCTTTACATTGTAAGATCTTTGATTAAATAAATCAAACTATAGAGGGCTCACTGTGCCTAAAAACCCCACATGTTATTGTTTATCGCAATGGATTTGATGATCAGTTTTAATTATTTTAAAAGCATTTCCAGAGGTCTCGAGTTTGAAAAGTAAAAAATCAGGAGATTTTATGTCTGCTGCTTTGTCGATCAAATTTGGGTGAATGCATCACACATCACAATAAAAAACAGAACATAGAAAAAGTACATAACAATGGAAAAATATCTATATTATTGTATATAAATTGTATTTAACACTGAGCAGAGCTGGAATTTTTAAGAGACAACCGATTTTGCTCCTAAGCTAGGCCAAGACCCACTCTGAATATTTTTGGGGACACTTAAAATTTTCAAGAGAAAAATGTATTTTTTAGGAGGGCAGGAGATGACTCAAAAAGTCAGGAGACTCCTGCCATTTTCAAGGGACTTGGGACCTCTGCATTTCTATTCTGAAATTTATTAAAACATAACAAAAAATAAACATCACTAGTAAGTACTATAAAACTTAGGTTTAATTTAGCACAAAATCTCAGGCCGATTTTAGTACTAGCATAGGCCTAGGTCCATGCTCTGCTCTGCAGCAGGGAAACTGTACCAAGGACCTAGTCTAGGCCTATATCTTACAACATGGATTTTACAGATTCTATGGATTATGTACAACCTCTGGTCCCATACTGTGCGTAAAATAAAGGTTCCACTGTACAAGAACTTACCTTTAATATTGAAAACTGCTATTTCTCCAGATGTACTGTTGGGGCCAAAGTGAACCCCTGATACCAACAGGAGGGTGTCTGTTGCATTAAACTGGGAGAACTGTGTGTACTGCCACCTGAATAGTTCCTTCATACTTTGACTATAACGGATGGAGGCCGGAGGACCTGTTTTCCAAACCTTTAAAACAGAAACAAATTCTCATCAAGAAAGAGCAAAACAAATTTCATGAAGGACTGAAGAAATTTTTTCTTAGTAAGCAACTGAGGGGTTATTAAACTGGACAAACTGGCAAACAAACATAGCCCATTGAAATATCCTCTTGCCCATTCAGGAAGGGCAAGGGTGATATCTTTTGATGACTACTTTTTACCTGTGTTTAGTGACAGGTACCTAAAAAAATGGATCAGCTGGTGTAAAGTGGAATATACTAATTTATTTTGCACATCCATTAGCAAGTTTACTTGCCACTTACAGGATGAGAACTACGCCATGCTTTCTAAACCAAGTCTCATTATGAGGCTTGGGGAGTGGGGTTGTTAAGTCGTTGGAACCAACCTTGCGTTCAGCCACGTTCGAACCCAGGACCTTGTGATTGGAAGGCAAGCATGCTAACCACCAAGCTACAGCATTACTTATTACTGGACACGTGCAGTTCATTTAATATTATATACTGGATTGATTTATCCTTGTTTACTGATTGGTTAAAAGCATGTCACATGGTCAATCATAATCCAACCACCAAAGTAATATTAAATATTAAAATGTTACGGATCCGTATATAGTAAAAGACTATTTATGGATTCTGTCCCAATTTCAACACCAGATGGCACTATCTCATGTGACCTGGCACTGGTAACGGTGCGGTTGCAACCGCAGTGTTCAGTGCTGCACTGAACACAATCAATAAACAAGAATGTATGAATTTAGTATGTAAAACAATTATATACCGAGATGACAGGCTCTGGATTAAAACTATGGGTTCCTCAGTGACTGCAAAAGTACTATTTGCTTAGGGGCTGTGTCCCTCAGCAAA